>VUQJ01006994.1:9752-20111 GCA_015108635.1 Andinoacara biseriatus | reverse complement strand
TCATGATTTTCATTTCAAGTTTCAATCCAAGAAACTAGATGTCATCAAAGGACTCCAGGTCAGGATGAATGTGGCTGTTGCTGCTGCTGCTGAAGCTAGTCATACTCGTAATGACAGTACTTATTGTCATTGCACACCATTATCACTGCTTGTGAGATATAATGTCATTCACTCCACCATCAGGCCTCCACTCTGGTCTCAAGAGGCCACGGTGAACTGTGCTTAAAGAGACGACCTCATCGCCCCTCCACTTCCCTGCTGAAGTTTATCCTCGCTTCAAAGCTTGCTCATTTTGCCACACTCTGTCACTTCTGCCAACACCACCCTGAAGACTCGGATCACTTGAAATTGCATTACATTTTCAGTCACTCCACCACCGGAAAGGTGACTCAGTAACTGGCAGTTATTACAAGCAATGTGACAAAGTGGTGAGTTTCAGTGGCAAGGGTCACACTGCTGTTTGAGGAGGTCCGAGGCTGGAAGTCCAACCCTAGACTGCTAGACTCTGTTGTTAAACTGAGATATCCAATGCGACTTTGTTTCCTCTACCTTCTGTAATCTTGGCCGATCTGGAGTTGTCTCAGAGAATGACATACTGTGTTATGCAACAAGTCAAAAGTCAGTTCATGCCAACTGAAGGGACACTCTCATGACTGATGGAAACAGTTTTAGTGCCATCTGTGATCAATCCTCACCAACATTTCTGGCATAGCAGACTGAACAAATACATCCATCCTCAGCCATCTCGCCACTCTACCTGGGAGGGTGATTTTGATGCATCATCCTTGCGCTGACACTTTGATCTCTGGCTGCTGAGTAGCTTTTGGAAGTTTGCCATGTAGCGGATACCTTTGGGTGAGCAGATGGCAGACAGAGTCTTGTCAGGTCCTTTTAGCTGTTTAGTCATATAGATAGAGACCACACTGCTGTTGGACGGTGACATTACTAATGTCTATTGATCGCTGTAATTTGGATTTAGTGTTTCCTCCTCTTTTTAAACACTGCACTAACACGTGTCTTACACTGAACTGGCTTTATATGATTTTGTTTGACTTATTATCACCCCATAAATTTGCCATGGTAAATGTGATTGTGTTAGAAAACAGTTGGGCCCTACATATTTTCACACCCAGCAGAGATGGAGCAGTATTATCACACATTTGAAGTTGTTTTTCTGGCCACCTGTTGAATTCAATATTCATTCTCCAGCCCTCTAGGTCAGCCTTTTTTTTCCAGATACAATGTATTTATTGATTATATGTTTTTTAAGAATAGAAGATAAAAAAACAACAACACATTTTTGCCTTTAGGGCATCTAGTTAAAATGCACTTTTCAAAAATGGCAGTTGATATCCTGTTCACTCAACCACCCATTCACCCACAGGATTACAGGTTACATGCACTTGAGATAAGAATTAAAGACATGGGGTCCACACTTATCATTACGTGTGGACCCCATTATATAGAATTACACAGAAGTGTTTTTTTTTTTCATTATTTTACCTTTGAGAAATACATAACCTCTCTAACCCAATGTGAAAAGGATGGAGGAGCATGTTATGCTCACTTTAAAAAGCTCAGAAAGCTTGAAAGGAGTGTGGTGAAAGCAATGACCACATGTGTTTTCTTTGGTTGAAAAAAAAAAAAGAAAGCCCAATATTTCTTTAATATTAAACCAAAGAGAGTGCTGGGTTCAGGGTCTAATTGGACCCCAAACATCTTAGTGAAAGCTTAAAAAACAAACAAACAGTGGTTTAGAATGTGGAGAGCGTCAGGCGCAGCCAGAACATCAGTTATTAAGTCCCACATTAGGAGTGATGGCTGGCTTCTACATCAAGCACAACATGGCTCAAGGTTCTTTTCCATTGTAGCGTTAGTTAAGTGAACTCTGCACACCGCTTTCAACTGCATAAATGCACGTTTAGTGTGCGACGACAATGTGTGTACAAAGTCAGAGTTCCACTGGTCATCTATTAAACCTGCTCCAAGATCCAAGAATAATTTTGCCGACTTACCTGGAAATGGAAATCTTTTGAACATGTTTTGTTTGGTAGGTACCAAAAGAACTTATCATCATTGGTAAGTACTAGTTGTTGCTAAAGTCTTATAAAGTATGTATAAAGCGTGGTCTTTTATCCCTTTATTAAACCATGAAGTAAAGGTTTCTGCAGGAGGGAATAAACATTTTTCTTGGACTTAATATAGGAAAGGATAGAGGTTCCTTGCAACCTGTAAATTCTTCTAATTTGAGTCCATCTCCTTATTGAGTGATTAAGTATTACATTTTAGGTCCAATTATTGCTAAATACTAACAAACCACTGAGCCTGGCTTGTTATGCCACAATGAGAACTCTCATTAGACCCTATCTGCATTGCTTTCAGTTGCCCTCAAATTAGTGCATTAACTACGGCAAAGCTAGACCTCAAGAGTCCTTTGGTCTTTAAAGCTGCGTCCTGCTAATCCGACTGGATTTATTCCCCCGATGTGAAAAGGATTACAGTACTATCAAGCATGTTAAAAGAAGGACTTCTTAATTGGAATGGGAATATTTTGAAAAACATATAAAAGCTTTGACAATAGAATCATTTAATAAGGTTTGATAGGCCTCACTAATGATAATGGTAAGTACAGTACAACACAGGGCATTGCACTTTGTCCTAAAAGTAGTGGGGAAAAAGTGAGTAACCTCTGTGCCAAAAACAATGTTGAAGGCAAAAAGAGAAAGAAGTGAATCTCGTACTAAGTTTTAGGTAAAAAGTGGGAGTTTTTGCTCAGCATATCAAGAATTCAGGAGAAGCTGCATCAGAGGTATAGCGAGGAAGAATATCTGCCTTTACCTTTACCTTTGAAGTCCCACCAAGTGGCATTACTATCACCAGGGGCTTAATAGGAAGAGCAAACAAGCAGAGTGAGTGGACATCGCTTCTGATATAGAAGAAGCCAAGAAATCAGAAGATATCAACACCTTTGGGCACTTTGATTGGGGTGCTCAGCTGTTTAATCACTACAAAAAGCAAGATGTTGAAATCACTTGTTGGATTTACCAGATGCTACAAGCAGGGCATCTCTGAATAGTATCCAGCTCTCCTTAACACATCCACTCACAGGGTATTATGAGAAACTAATATTGGCCTTCGTGGAATGACCTGCTTGCAGGGTCAGAACTTCCTGTAAATGCACACTGCAAAAAGCGAAAGCATCTAAATCTAGAAAATATTCCTTTTTCCATCAGTTTATGTTGAGTCAGAATTCAATCCTGGCTTTGAAAGGTCCATCAGCAGGGAATCAATACAGAATGATTTTGAAGTATAGCAGCCAACTGCAACATAAACGGAAAGCTGCTACTGTAGTTCCCTTGTTCCTCTCTTCTGATGATTCTCAGCAGGCTGGTGAGTGGTATATATGATGTTTCTTGGCAGTTGCTTTGTATCAAGCCCAGCTATCAGACTGAATACTACACATGGATCATTTTGAAACACCAAAAGCCTTAAATAAACCACACACACACACACATGTGGGGAGAGAGCTCCCTTTGATCCAAGATAATACTGTGACTTTTTCGTTTTAGGATGGCATTTGGACACTATAAAAGAGGAGCAAAGCTTTGGTCAGCAGACGAGTAAACGTGGAAATGTCAGCAATAAGCAGCGACTCCATGCAGCCTTACGTAACACTGAATGTGACTGTCATGTTCAGTAAGATGCCTCATCGCAGAGACACAGTAATGACCATATATAGAGACTGCTGAGACTATAAAAGCAAGTAAGCATCTGCAGTTTCAGGTTCACAGAATGTGGCTCTGTAGCAACAATGCACACGGCTAAGGAAATCTAAACCTAACAAACAATCTTCAAGTTGTTGTGCTAGTTTAAGTAAATCATCTGCTAATAAAGAAGACGCTGCGTTTGATGTTCTCTCACAGCTCGATTCAGGGATTTAAAAATTCCCTCAGATCCAGTGTGTTACAGAGTCATCCTTTTGTGGCTGTGGGAACTTTAGCTTTTCCTCGGCCACACACACACACACACACACACACACACACACACACACACACACACACACACACACACACACACACACACACACACACACACACAATGTGCATAAAGAGCTCTTTCTAATTCTTATGGATCTTTACACCCCAGCTGACTGCCTTTGGACCCTCACCAACACATCACAGCCTTTTGTTAAAGACTCCAGGCATCCAGACCTCAAAAGCATGATCCACGTTACAACTGCAGTCAGGAGCATGAGGGGATTAAATCATACTGTAATAAGGAGGTTTTTGTTTCCACGTGCTCAGCATCAGTTCAGGTTGTGAGACAGGAGTGTAACGCTGGTGCTCTGTTGCCCTCTAGTGATTGTGGAGTCGCTCTGTGTTCATGCATTAATCAAACTAAAATGCAAAAGTCATGCAAAATAGGTTGTCTTTATTCTGATTCTTTTTAATGAAACTACTTCTATATTTTTAAGCTACATATGTTTGTGCAAAAGCTGCAAAGTGACTGGGCCAATCTTTCAGTCCAGCTGCATCTTTGCACCACTTATACCCATAGGTTCAGAAACTCAGACTCATTAGATGAAGAGCTGGTTCCAGACTCCTGTGCAGGGGTATAACTGGGATCTGACACCATCTTTAAAATATAGCATTTTATACCCCCCCCCCCCATATTCCTCAAAACCTTTCTGCGAAGCCTCACGTAGACTGCAGATTTTTAAGTTTTCAGGATATAGATGTATGCCATTCCTTTATTGCTTTGTTTGATAGTATTTTGAAGGGTTGCACTGAGAACTTTGAACCTTGCCAACATGGTTCCTGAAGAAACTAAGATCTCATGCTTGTGACTATTCAGTCCCAAAGAAGGTATACCCTGAAGCGCCTTTAATGATTAATGCTACTTTTGGCAGCATGGGGTGTGGTGGTTAGAACTGCTGACTCACAGCTAGAATGACATCTAGAAGGTCTGGGTTTGATTCCATCATGGCCCGCGCCTTTCTGTGTGGGGTTTGCATGTTGTTCCTGTGTCAGATGGGTTTTCTCCAGGTACTCCAGTTTCCTCCCATAGTCCAAAGACATGCACTTACTGGGGTTCGGTTAACTGGTCACTCTAAATTGCCCATAGGTGTGAGTGTGAATGGTTGTCTGTCTCTCTGTGTTGGCCCAGCAGCAGGCTGGCGACCTCTCACCCTATGTCAGCCGTGACCTTGAACAGGATAAGAGGAGGGCTGAATTCTACTTTGGACTCATCCCTTACTCACAGGGGAGGTAGGTAGCTCCAGATGTTTGATTTGGAGTTTTTATGCTGGATGCTATGAATTGGACCATAATCTACAAAAAACAAACCCCCCCCCCATGCTATATTTAATAAGACATAAAACTAGCAATTGAGACTATGTATTCTGGAAATTTTTTTTTTAACTGAGATAATAAATCAAGTGAGCTTGAGAGTAATTTTCTCAGACATTTATACAATCTTCCTGCTTTTTACAGCTAGAAGGTCGCACTCCTGCTGCCCAGTGGAAAAGCTGGCTCCGCTTTTCTGGGAGGAGGATCATTCCATTTTTCACAGTCTTGTCTTGAGTCGCTCAGTGCATCAACTTTAGGAATGGCTGACTGAGCGCTGTTTCATCATCATTTGGAAAAAACAAACAAACTAGAAAATAGTTAAAGGTGATTTAAGATGACCTAGCGCTGTTTGTGTTGCACATTTCCCCTGTTTTGGCTGTTTTCCAGACAGGCAGCTTGAAAAGCAGTACTGGAAGCGCCTCCTGTGGTGTTTGGAGAGGTGTTGACACTGCAGTCCGACGGGTGGGCGGACGGGTGGGTGTCCTGTACTTTGCAGGGGCGTGGTGCTTCGCATGCCTCCAGCCAGGATCAGGACCAAGGCCAGCGACTGCTCTGCGCAACACTGAAACTGCACATTGGAGAGTTTTTTTTATTTTTATTATTCTGTTTTCTAATACCAGAATCTCAATATGTGACCGCATCTCAGGAAAAGCACACACGTTTTGACCACTGGCATGATAATTAAACACTAAACGATTAACTTGCCTTTTGGCATTTGGGGAATTCATTTTAGCTAATAAGAATATACTTCCTACAAGTGTTCTGAAGCTGTCATATAGGAGCCTGTATGAGACTGCGATGTGAGTGAGAAAGCAATAGGCCACGAGTCTCATCCAGTATTCCGACTTTGCGGAGGTCGGGGGAGGATGAGGGGCGGCTGACTGCAGACTGCAGCACCAAAACACACTCTGGCTGGGCAAAGCTCTATACATCGATTCCATTTCCTATTCTGCTGCAACAGCACAGGAGAAAACTGCAGTGACAGAGGACAGTATGGATAAAGTAACAGGAGACAGTCCCGTGGCATGATGGAGTTATTCATATTACAACTGTTTATATTATGGTGCAGTTTATTTTCACGTCATCAAGTCCGAACAAGAGTTATTAACTTAAAGAAAAGAAGAATTTTATAGTTCTCAGTTCACCCATCGATAATAAAGCCGCTGCAAAGCCTGGTCATCATTTAGAGTTATTTTGTTGAGCCGGAGCTACAGAGCAGAAAGGAGGAGATGCATGAGTGACTTCGTGTCTCCCCAGAGGGTGGAGGCTTTCTGCAAAACCTTGCAGGTTTCCCCTCATCTTCTGTTGTTGCTGCGTCAAATGATGCGCCGGCGCCTTCCATATAAAAGCATCTGTCCTGGCCAGACATCACTCGCATCTCACTTTCTCTCTCACACACACACGCTCTCATCCTGTCACACTCCTGAACTCCACACACACTTTCCCGAGCAGAGCAAAGGCACCGGCCCAATTCAACTTAGGTAAAGGAAAGATGAGTTACTCCAGCGAAATTTACAGCAGCTCCTATCGGAAGATCTTCGGAGATGCCCCCCGGTCCGGCCGCATTGGCCTGGGTAGCAGCAGCCCGTCTCGCCTGCACTCCGCGGGATACCGCAGCAGCCACCGCACCTATGGTTCCCCCTCCGTGAGCTCCTCAACCACCTACCGCCGGACAGCGGCCCCCGGCCGCGTCTTCTCCTCCATGCCGGACTCCGCGATGGACCTGACCCAGTCCACTGCGGTCACCAACGAGCTCAAGATCATCCGCACCAACGAGAAGGAACAGCTGCAGGGCCTCAACGACCGCTTCGTGTCCTTCATTGAGAAAGTGCACAACCTAGAGCAGCAAAATAAAATCCTGGAGGCCGAGGTCACGCTGCTGCGCCAGCGCAACAACGAGCCCTCGCGCCTGCACGAGCTGTACGAGCAGGAGATCCGCGAGCTGCGAGCGCGCGTAGAGGAGCTGACTCACGAAAAGAGCCAGATGCACCTGGACTGCGTCCAGATGAACGACACGCTGGAGCGCATGAAGGAAAAGTTTGAGGAAGAGAGTAGACTGCGGGAGGAGGCGGAGAACACCCTGAAGGGCTACCGGAAGGACGTGGACGACGCCACCCTGGCGCGCCTGGAGTTGGAGAAGAAAGTGGAGTCTCTTCTGGATGAGATCGCCTTCCTCAGGAAAGTTCATGAGGAGGAGCTGCAGGAGCTTCAGGCGTCACTGCAGGCCACACAGGTACGCACCCAAACGGGGTCTGACGGCCTGCCCATTGACTCGCAAGGATTACACCCGCCGATACTTAACTGGTCATAAATATTATTAGCCAGTAGTTTTGAAGCCATAGACTATTACCAGAAACACTTTCATATCCACGAACACAGGTGGCCTTCAGTTTTTGAGTGTTACACACGTTTTAACAAATCAGCCTATTATAACTGCTACAATCACTGACTTTACAGTGACCATATCAAACTTAACCGGATGCTTCTGTCTAGTGGCCACAATAATCTCTAAAACCCCCAACACACAACGCAGCATTTAATCAAACGTTGATTTTTTTTTTTTTTTTAAACTTTTTACAAAATACTTTAAACAGTACACTATCCCAAACAGGCTCACTACCGCTTGCCATTTGGCTTTTGGCAATGGTTTACACAGGTCCTTCTCAGCAGTTCGGGAATCCAGGAACCTGCAGACGTGTTCGAATTTTAAAGTCTTTTCTGCGTAGTTACGACGTGCTGAACAGTGCGCACTGGAAAATTAATGGCACTGCAGTTCCGTTTCAGCACCAAGAGCTGTCCCCCCTCCCTCCCTCTTCGGGGAGTCTAGAGCGTCCCTGCGGTGTCCCTCGCGCGCCTTCATTCCCGCCCCCGTGCAGCTTAAACTGTTTAAAGCATCAATTTCCGTTCACGTCGACGATGCCGTTTTGTGCAGAGTACTCAGAAAACCGAGTCGTGCTCGGGAACATTACATCAGTGTCAGAATACCGGAGCACCTCCTTTCCACCAGGGGCCATTTTAAAGTTAATGTAAACTTCTGTCAGACGCGCCATTAACTTGCTGCTATTTCCCAGGATAATGGCAACGTTTTTATTATACGAGGGGAGGAGGAAAGGTGCAGAGGGGGGAGAAAATGCGGAGAAATTGCGCAGGGGTGTGGCCGTCCCAGGGGCAGCGGGCGGGACAAACACTAGCGCTTATTTTATGCACACATTAATGTTATAAACAGTACAACAACATAAATGCTTCCCCACGTTGAGCAAACAGGGACGCGTGTAGCTCCAGCTCAGGCGCGCATGAGTTATTTTCATTTTCATATAGGCATGTTATGTATGTCCTGTTATTTATGTCCTATTGCAGACAAAGCAAGTTAAACTTTGCGCGAAACCTTATGTGAAATAGCTTCATTTGCAATCCTGAGCACGTTAATTTAATCATTTATTGACTGTTGCTAGGTAGAGTTCTCCAGGGATTCTCCATTTCCCTGCAGGGAATTGTAGTGTCATGAAAACTATTGACAGCACAGCTTTCTGCAGCAGAGAAGTCTGAGTCAGCTCCGCAGTCCACCATCTCAGCTCATCGGCACTCTGCTCACCTTAAACCTTTATGTTACATCACCAGAGAAAAGTCTAGTTCAACTGCAGCACAGGCGTGCTTCAAATGCATGAATAGAATTCACTGTCCAAAAGGAATTTACAAAGATATTTTCATCAGGTCAGTCAGTTCATTACAAATGTCCCAGAGTTGAAATGGTTTTGTTTGCCATCCATGATCACAGTGACTTCAGCTGTGGCTTGTTACAGTCATTAATTTTCAAAGAACAAATCCTCTGAGTATTGAAGGCACAAACATTTCCAGCGTGAACCAGACATTGAAGTGACTGGTGTAGTCATTTTTTTAGAAAACAGTTGTTCCATAATAAACCATAATAGGGTTTAATGGGATCAAAATGAACTTATAAAACCCAAGCAATAAACTAAAGCAGTTTTCGAAATGTATAAACACTGTTTGTACTGTGCATTCCTTAAATATAAGGATGATTGATTTCTTTAATTTTGTCACATTTTATATATAGATGTAAGATCAACATAAAAATCCATACTAATTACAGGCACTTATTAAAAAAAATGTTTTGACTTTCTATGTTTCCGTATAAAGGTGTCAGTGGAAATGGATGTGAGCAAACCAGACCTAGCTGCAGCCCTGAAGGACATCCGGGTTCAGTATGAGAGCCTGTCAGCTAGGAACCAGGTCCAGGCAGAGGAGTGGTACCGCTCCAAGTTTGCCAGTGTGTCTGAGGCTGCTGCCCGCAACCAGGACGCCATCAAGCACTCCAAGGAAGAGCTGAGTGAATACCGCAGACAGGTGCAGGCCCGCACTCTGGAGATCGAGGCCCTCAGGGGCCACAACGAGGCACTGGAGAGGCAGATTGCAGAGATGGAAGATCGCCATAACAATGAAATAGGAGAGATGCAGGTATATGAATAACTATATACTTTTTTAAATGCCTGTATTTCACGACTTGTTGGAAACCTCAAAAGACTTTGACTTTACAGCCAAAAGCAAAAAGTCATGAACAGCTAAGACAATGCAAATATTTTAAAATTAGTAATAAAAGCCACAGGTCACATAGGGCTAAAAGCTGTGTGTGTGTGTGTGTGTGTGTGCGTGCGTGTGTGTGTGTGTGTCTGTGTATTTGTGCATGCAGGATACCATCCAGCAGTTGGAGGCTGCCCTGCGTAGCACCAAAGGAGAAATGTCTCGTCATCTGCGTGAATACCAGGACCTTCTGAATGTTAAGATGGCGCTTGATATTGAGATTGCTGCCTACAGGTCTGTAATATTACAAACAACACAGCTGTGATCATTTTGGGGGATTGAACTAGTCAGTTTGTGATAATACAGCAAACTGACCATTTCCAAATCTGTTGCCATCTACGTGCACAGATATTCACATTAAACAGAAATTTACATTAACTACTAGAACCTCATAGATTTGAAACAAAAGAAATCC
>VUQJ01006989.1:11917-24415 GCA_015108635.1 Andinoacara biseriatus | reverse complement strand
GCAGAACGAGAGACTGTGGAGAGAAGAAACGGGAGGGTGGGGAGGTCTGGTTGTCTTTACAAGCTGTCACATAACGTGGGAAATGCCACTATGGCTAATTAGAGTCAATGAAACTATACACAACGAAGGTTCAGATCCATGGGAGAGTCAATCTGCTCAAGTTCAGTGGGAGGTCAGAGCGAGGGTGAGTGTGGGTTCACCTGACTGCAACCTGTGTGTGTGTGTGTGTGTGTGTGTGTGTGTGTGGTCTCAGGTAGAGTCAGCACTGCTAACAAGTCTTTCAAATGATCCCAGTAGAGTCCATGAAAAGGATGAATCATCTTTAAAGAAGTAATCAACATGATTTTTGCTTAACTTATCCTGTAAGTTTTAATTGCACTGTGCAGTGGTTATGAAATAATGGCTTCATCAGCATTTCGACTGGCTCCCTGCAAGCCTCGCTTTCATTATGCAGCTCTGTCTGCCACCGTGTGCCAAATCTCTCAGGAAAATGAAGGCTTGACTACACAACAGGAAAAGGATAGTGCTGTTGTTTTCTCTGGTAGCTATAGGTAGCTTTCCCGTGCAGCTGAACCGGCAGATGGTGGAACAACCGGAGTAACTGTGGAAACTTTCCCAACAAGAGAAGTTGTCAGCGGAGGCCAAGAAGGTGGAGACAAAGTGATAAACCAGGACTCCAAAGGGTCCAAAGGACACATTATTCTGCGTATTTATGAGCCTTTAACAACCTTTTCTTTTTTCTTACATTATTATTTACACTCTGATATTGTTCAATACTTCCCATTCCAGCTTCTTATTGGGAATTGAATTGTGTCGATTTGTTTTTTTCTTTAATTATCCTCACACTTCAACACAAGGACAAAATGTCGTGACACTGTCGCACACGCTCAGCGTTGTTGCATGCAAAGCAGCTCTGGACAAATGATCACAATTGGAGACTTCCTGGCTAACGGAATCTCCTGTGTTAGCAACATTTGGATCCGCTGTTTTTAATACGTTAGTGAGTGACTGAGCCAAGCTCACAATTTTTCCACTTTTTGGATATTTTGCATGAGCATCATAAAGAACTGCGCCTACTTATTAGATGCTAAACGTATTCATTTATACTGCATGAGCATATTCATCGTGATATATACTGTGAGTCATATATGTAGAGAAAGAGAAGCAGAGAATAAGGAATTTTGGGATACCTGCTGTATGTATCCAGCTGATCTTCCTGGATTTTCCCTTCAAATGTTTTAAGCTGATGTTTAATTTCATTTCTGTATTTTGCAACAAATAAATTGCAGCTGTGTTTCTGTTGCAGTTTTTTCTCTTTGCTTCGGTTCTGTCTCCAGGTTTTTGTCAAATTACTGCAAATAAGTTACATTAGTGAAATAACTCCTGTCTGCTTTACAAAAACATGATCCATAATCTAAATACTTTTAAATCTGGAATTTTTTTGGACTTTATGCCATAAAGTCAGCCCTGAAACTTTGTTTTGCACATTTATTTTCTGTTTCAAAACTCCTAAAACATTTTCAGTGCCAACACGATGTACTGCACTCGTAATCAGCATTAACCTTACAAGCCCAAAATACCTACAACACCAGTAACTGTTGTACATACTCGCCATATTTCAGAGGTGCTTTTCATGAGTTATCAGCATGAAAGCATTATTATGAAAGTTTCATAATTACTAATCTAAATGTGATCTAGCTTGTGTTGATATAATTAATTAAACACTCAAATGTATTCTGGGCTCATTATAGTGTTATAATGTAATCCCAATGAGATGTAATCCATTACTACTCCACACCCTTCCTTTACAGATTGCAGACAAATTGCCCTGAAGCTCACGCTTGTGACACTGCACGCTGTTACACAATGATGTGTTGTGCTTTAAGCTTGCTACACTACATCATCAGGTCTGCAACAGAAGCATGAGGGATTTGTGGAACAACCGTGCTTCAGCCAATCAGAAGGCAGCTCCTGTGATGTGCAGAGCCGCTTCGGTCCGAACCGCAGCTCTTTCCTTCTGGGTACAAATCCAGAGACTCATTGTGAAACCATTAAAGTAGAAGAAGAAGATGAAGAAGAGGAAGGGGAGGAAAAAAAAAATCACATGCTGCTCCTCCAGGGAAACTGAATGCTTTGGCTAAAAATACTCCTCCAAATTTCTCAATCACACTCTGTCCTACTGCGCCACAATGCAGGAGCTTTAGAAGTTAAAAGGCGTGCAGGAATTAACACAAAGAAATAGGCCGCCATTGCAAATGGGTGAAACGTATTTTCCCCTCCTCCTCTCTGCCTGCTGACTGCCTTCAGAAATGGAATTAATCCTTCTGTGATCTGTGATTTTGCTTCTTTATTCCTTCCCTTTTCATTTTGGTGCAACACGAACACCCTGTCCTTTCCCCAGAGGGATATTACTGCGTGCGCACGTGGGCTCATGAGGTGCTGGATATGTGGAAAATGAAACCAACTTTGCTTGCTCTCTGATACCCTTATTTGAGAAGAATAAATAAGGAATGGTTTCAATTAGGCAGTGTGAACACAGCCGCTGGCAACTTCTTAAGTTGGCTTTAATCACTGTGTGAGCAGCTAATAATCTCAACCAGAGGCCTTTAAATACAGAGACTCTACATTTATTTATCAGAATAAAAATTTTATTTATGCTGTCCCCAGAGCGATGTGATGCCCAGTGCTGAGTTCCTCTGAATCTCTTGCTGTTGTACGGAATACTTTTTTCCCTAAAATCATGTTAGCCAAGGAAAATCGCTTTGTTTGCGCAGATGAGAGTAAATTAGCCGCCTCATAACTGCTCTATGCAAGTGCCAGTGTTGTTTTTGTACTGCAAATATTCATGGCTTTTTGAAGGAGTCTGTGGTTGATCAGACAACAAATCTGGTAAACCTTACATGGCAAACTGGCAGCCAATTACTTCACTCCATCTTTTTGTTTACCCTGGAAGAAAATTCTTGCACATATCAACAGAGAAGAGCCCGAAACTCACAGGAACAAATCGCTTTGTGACAAATAATGAAAAAAAAAAGAGCTTCTGGCTGACAACCAACAAATTGGTTTTCTGGAAAATTGTGTAAGCACAAAGCCGTCAGACAGAGACTGCCATTAAATACAGAGGAGGCGACAGAGGAAAGGGGGGAATGCATGCATGGATGTATGGATGTGGAATGATGGCTGTGTCCTCTGGATAACAGGAAGATGCACAATCTTTTATTCAGCCTTTGCTGCGTGTGACAGATCATGGTTAAGAATAACTTAGCGCTGTATGAGGACGTGTTCATATCAAAGCGTTACAGTGATCGTCTGATCGTTACAGGGCAAAACTGGAACCATTTAGAGTTCGTAACTGTGGATAGATTCGCCTAAAATGCAGGTGCTGTAATTCTTATAAAACATTCTGACTGGAGTTAAAAATTCATGACGTGGGGAGTTTTCCAATATATCCACGAGGCAACCTCCAGGGCTCATACTTGGAGCCCCCACAGAAGTCCCACTTCCCGTTTTGACCATTTGAGGGGGCTCCAAAAACAAGTCAGTCCCCAAAGATTGTTTACAGTAACACTTTAAAACGTTAATGAGGCAGAAGCTTTATTTCTATTTTTAAACCTCTCCCATTAGGATTTTGTAAAGGTCTAAAGGGCACGGCTGCTTTTTGACTGACTCCAAGCATTTTTATGTCAGATGTGAGGCAAAATCTTTAGTATTTTATTGGCCTGTTGGTTAATAACATGAATACTGCTAACTGGCATAAAAACCAACATGAAGGTGACCAACTTATTAATGCTGACGCTTCAAAATGTGAAGTCCAGAAATAAGTGGGTGATGCCCAGGTCCATATTTTATATAGAATGTATTAATAGATCACGATTATAGCATAGGTTATAGCTTTAGATGGAAAGCTTTAAAAAAAACTTAATGAAGCTTATAGAGATTCGTATTTTTCTATTGGCTAAAGTAAAATATGAACTTTGAACATCCATCCTCAAAGTCCAATTCCTTGTGAGCCATTTGATAATTTCAATGCAAAAATACAAAAATGAAATGTAAACTGTTCACACTCCCAGCTCGCCACCTCGTGATACTTGATGAGGACCCTTAAGTGTCAGATTTAATGCTCGGGGTTATCCCTTTAGTGTAATCTTATAGTCTGTTATACTTCAGCAGGTCCCTAAAGAGGATGAGACTGCAGGCAAATGTGTTCTGCTCTCAGAGGACACCTGACTGCTGCAACCCCAAAACCTTCAGAGACGTTTGCAGCAATGGGAGAAGTTTTCTTAACATTAATGGTTACATTTTAACCGCAAACACAATATTTTATTAAACCCAATCAAAAGGCTTTGTTGCCTAAAACCAAGAAAAGAGTGACAGAAGAAGAGACGTCAAAAACCAAAGTAAATCGCACATATAAAAATAGCCCCAGACAGAACTCAAACATCTGCGGACTGTGATTATATTGCCATCACTTCTCTGACCTCCTAAAACTTACTGCTTATTGCTTGCCATTTATTCTCGTGGTGCAGTACCATACATATCAAGAAATGATCCTATAGGCATTCAAATTAGGATGAGAAAAAGGTCCCGAGCGAGCAATAATATGTAATGTACTGAGGGTTCAGGATGAAGAAGAACATCAATTATAAAGAAAATGCAATTAACACGAGTAATAAGGAAGGAAAAATCTGAAGTAACCGTGATATACTGTAGGGAAACGTGTGTGTGTGTGTGTGTGTGTGTGTGTTTGAATATGCAGTTTGAATATGGATGGATGGAGCGAGTTCAGCTGAGGAACAGAGTAAATAATAAACACCCGCTCCACTTCCAGTGTTTCTCTGATGCTGACCTTCTACACATGGCCACACATATTTAACTGACTCATCACTTGGAATTAGCAGAAGCCCCAATTTCATGTGCCTGATATCTGGAAAAAATCCAGATATGGCTTAAAAGACTTATATTTACACCAACCAATCTGGTCGCATCTGCCCGTGTTTTCCTGTGCTGCAAATTCAGTCAGACCCATAAAACAGTTGAGCCCGTGTGGCGGAGATGTGACTGAAGAGAAAAAAAATCCCAGCCTGGGTGAGTATCGGGAAAGAGCTCTGAAGGACATCTGAGCAACACGAGCTGTGATGTTCAGCGTCTGCCAAGATCGTCACAACATCCAACACCACCTCGTGGCCACGAGATGCCGGAATGCCGGAACCGCTCTCTCTTACATCTTATAAAATTTAATGCATATGCAAATTTCAATTTGATTATATGAGTGCTATTATCACAGTGTCAATAACCTGGAAGTAGCAACCTCTGCATCCCACTTACTGAGATGCATTTAAGTGCCTTTTAGTATGCATCATAGACCTGCTTAGCATCTACTTAATGTAGTTTGGGTGTTTGGATGGCAACGCCTTTTAAAATTTTCTCAGCGACATTCATTGTGCATTCAGACTAAATACTCGCATGCATCAATGCAATGCAAGGGGCTAAGACAAGGAAAGATTAAAGTGTCCTTCCTCTGAATATCACCTACTGGGACTGGTATTTATACTGCATTTTTCTAGTCTTGCTCAGCTCTTAATACACTAGCATCTGAAGCAGCCTGGGTTTCAGTATCTTGCCCCCGTTTGACATGCTGACTGGAAGAGCTGCTGGAATCAAACCATCAACCTTTTGATAAGCAGACAACTCGTTCTGAGCTTGTTAATGTACTGGTGTCATCACCTACAGACTGGGTGAAATGTCTCTCAGTGGTGCCCCAGAAAAAGGAGCTTTCTAACATGTATTTAACATTGTAACAAAGGTGTATTTTAGCCCCGCCCATCATCGTTTCCTAATCCTAATAAGCCAGTTTTAGTGTCTAACCCCAACCAAACAGTGAAAGCTAAAAATTAAAATGGTTCCACACATGAGTCAAACTACCCCACCTACCACCTCAGGCAGACTTTTTACTGTTGCAGTGGAAACACTCCTGTGTAATTTTAGGAAAGCCTGTGATAAGCACATATGGCCAATATAACGGTGTGGTTGGACGGCTTGCTGGAAAATGCAATCCAGGATTAGAGACCGAGCCACGAGTCGCATACCAAGACCAGGTTTTACAACTCTGGAAAAAGAGACCGATTTATTTATTTATCTATTTTTACCACAAAAGGTAAAAGTTGTGACTCAAACAGCAAAGCACAGTATTCGCATTACAAACGACCTAAAATTAAGTCTGACAAAGAAAGCAAAGAAAGATGCAAATGTGGGTAAGCCCTTCGGAAAAGGATATTTAGACTTCTGCATTAATGGCCAGTGATTTAGATAATGTGGGTAGATTCAAAGGTCATGACATTACATGGTAGAGTCTGTGTAGCTGATACGCAAACATGTATCTAAAAGCTTAGCACTTTTAATTGGACCAGTTTCTGACATCAGTGCATCTAAGAAGAAACATATTGACATATGCTAACATTGTGAGCTTAGCTAGCAGGCTGCATGACCTGCATGGCTGAAACTTAATGGCACGGACACCTGCTAATAAGTGGCAGTGGCGCAGTGGGTGGCACTTGTCTTGCAGCCGGAGGGTTGCTGGTTCGAGCCCCTGTCCCTGCACTGCTTTGTGTCGACGATATCCAAATGGAAAAATGGCTTTAGAGTTCAAACCCAGTTGTAGAACTAAGCTGTAAACATGTTATTTCAAATTAAACAGGTAGCTTCAGTTCAATCGCTCTCTTTGAGAACGAGGATTGTCTCTAAGACTCTTTGGTTGAACCCTTGGAAGCTCCTTGGTTACCCAGGACCATCTTCTTCCTCTCGGCTGCTCCCTTTAGGGAGCGTCACAGCAGACCGTCTGCCTTCACCTCACCCTATCCCAGCATCCTCTCCTGTCACACCAGCCATCTGCATGTCCTCCTTCACTACATCAATGAACCTCCTCTGTGGTCTTATTTTGCTCCTGCCTGGCAGCTTCCTACTCAGTGCTGTAACTAAGTTTAAGGATGTATTCTCCATCTCTAAAACATCTCAACCTCGTCTCCAAACTCCTCAGTCGGCGTTGTTCCTCCGATCTGCTCATGTCTAATCTTGTCCATTCTGCTCACTCCCAATAAAAATTGGAGCATCTTCAGCTCAGCCACCTCCAGCTCAGCCTCCTGTCTTTTTGTCAGTGCCACCGTCTCCAAACCACACATCACAGCAGGTCTCACTACCATCTTGTAAACCTTCCCTTTCACTCTTGCTGCTGTCCTTCTGTCACAGACCACCCCCGACACGCATCTCCACCCACTCCACCCTGCCTGCACTCTCTTCTTCGCCTCTCTTGTGCACTTTCCAGTGTAAAAAAAGTGTTTTATCTCTGTTGTATTCTATTCTTGGTCTATCCAGGAAACATAAAGTTAAATAAGGTAGAAACTTCTTAGCTCGTGCAAAATTAGCAACACGTTTCACTTCCTCCTAGAGCTTGTCAGTGTGCTCTTGAGCAGGGCACTGAAATCCTGAACTGAACAAGTGTAACTTCTGCACACCACAATACATGCATCCTTATTCCACTTTCCATGGATAAATGTGACCTTCTGTGAATAATAAAAAGAAAAAACAAATCTGTCAACTTTGAATTGAATCCTGCCTCTGACACCGGCTCTCTTCCCCTCATAAACCCATCTGCCATGTAAGCACCTCTGAGCTGCAGCCTGCCACATTTCCATCACTCACCACATTTAAAAATAAATGAGTAAATATGAAATTAATAAGCTGAAAGATTGGAGTGCCGAGGCTCTGTGCGCACACACACACGTCACGCACCGCCTCTGGGAGAAATGGTTCAACCCCATTTGCATGGGGGAGAAAATAACCCAGCATATATTATCCACCCACTGCAACTGATTTTTGATTCTGCTGCTCCTATCTGCCACATCTCTCATTTGGTGATATTGACTCATATCATCATGATTAGAGAATTGTTTGTTTCTGCTAATACTAACAGCTCAATTAGTGGCTGATGCGTTCATACTGGTGGATAGAATTGCAGAGGACACAGTGTTTTAATTTGGTTTCAGATGACGAGAAGTCAATGAAAATGCTGCTGTGCTGCAGGGGACAGGAGAACGTATTCCTGGTATGACAACAACATGACTTAGTACCCTTTAACACAGGCGGGGAACGAGTAGATTTAGTCAACACCTGTAAGTAAATATAATTTGGGGGTGCATCTGTGCATCACTTCCTATGATGAATATTTTCAGAGCAACAGTAAAAACTGACTGATGGTTGCTCACAGCTAATTTAGCATTTTCAGCTAATTGTTTTGGTTTTTCAGCCCTTTACATTTTTATTGCAGCTGCAATAATCTACTTTCTCAGAACCACAAAGACAAAGATGTGATATTTGTGATTCGGCGGTCAGATATTTCTTTCAGAACGTGGCTGAAAAAACGGCATCAACCGTAGGGGTTGCAGGGGGTCACCTGTCCCACATTCTTCATCGGTCACAGATCAGTACCACTCCTGTCCACTCTGAAGCTGCATTTGCACTAGACTAGTCATTTATAATAATTGCAGAGGTGGCCTGTGAGTGTGCCACGCCTGTAAGCTGTAAAGTAAAAATCAAGAGGTGCTTTTGCATTTAGGACCTTTTTTTATTTGTTATTTTCTTTTACAAAGAAATCATCCTGCAACATGTGTTTCCCAAGCAGAATTATAAGCTCTTACAAATCTGTGCTCCCTCATAAAGTCTTAATAAAAGCTAAGCAACATGAATATACTGTAATTGGCCTTTTGTAACTGAAGGCACCACCCTGGCATTCTCTCTGTGAAGTCGTCATATCGTTATTCAGTGTCCAATTAAAATGACCTTAGTCTCCTCAGGAGCTCTCCAATCCTGTGAGGACCACCTGCAGCACCCTCGCTCAGCCTCAGCAGCCCGCCTTGAGTCATTAGCCTTCATACAAGCTCAAAATGGAAATGCCAGCTACTCCTCTGTCCGTCGCCTCTTTTATTTCTTCCCCGCTCTCCCTCCGCTCTGCTTTCTCTCATCCCTCTTCCACAGGAGGGGTACGTTTTCTCTGCTTGTGTCCTCTGTACATTTAGCCCATTTTTCTGCCTCTGCTCTCGCCAGGGAATCTGCCCCACTACCATCTACTCTCCTTCACTCTTTCTATCTCGCTTTTACCACTGCTGCTCTCTGCTGCGTCCCCTCCTACAAAAAAACCCCACCATCCATTTCCAACTGTGTTAAGAAGAGCAAAATCTTTGAAGGGTCTCTTCTGCTCTTAACCTCTTTCTCTGCCTCTACAATTGAGAGTCTATATTCTGTATTTTTCTCTCATTTCTTGCCCTTAATGTCCAGATAGTGGCTCAAAGCAGGGCAACGTATCAGCCGCGTGATAGTGAAATGAAAAAACAGGGCAAGATAAGACCTCAACTTGGCCAGCGTGGCCAAAACCAATATTTGCTGTGCGAGTTTTATCCAGTTTGTGTTGCTGTTCATTGTAAATCACAGGCTGCACACAGCCTATAGAATTAAACCATTCTCATGGAGCACAGAAAGTATGAAATCATATTGCTGATAAGACCGTGTGACATAATTATCAAAGCTGAACCTGTAGTGCAGAACTTGCTGCATATCTGCGCCTCCTGAGGACAGTAACTGTAATCCCTTCCACTTTTTTTTAACACATTTTAACTCATTACTTGCTCTGATGTCCATTATTGAGGTTGATCCCCTTTTGAGTGTTAATAAACCAATAATTGGATGCCTGTGTCACACGGGGTAACCAGCTGTACACTGTCTTTGTCCCCTGTTGACAGCGACCCTCTACACTTAAACTTAAAACTTTATTTTTTGGTAAAACTTACAGGTAGGGCCGGGTCAGGTGACTCTGAAACCTCTGAAGCATCTTTTAGCTGTTTTCAAACCAGGTTTCTAGGCAACCTCTCACGATGCACTGAGCATCGTCACCGATTTCGGGGTATTATCTGATCATTGGGGCTTTTTCTCTAATGCTGTCGGGTCTTTTCCTTACAATACAAAGCTCCTCTGCATTACTGTTGTTGTGAAATGGTGCTCTATATATATATATATATATATATGAACTGAACTGAACTGCAGGAAAGACTTAAAGTCTATTTCTGTGAGGAAAGCGGGAAAGGCTGTCATTATGGGTCGAATGCAGGTTAATCGGTCACCGTCTTTTGCACAAGCTGTGCATATTTCAGAGGAATATGATGGAAATCGCTACAAATAAAAGAAAATACGGCTGCAATAAACACTGGTAAACTATACTTATCACGAGATGAGAACGTTTGGTGCGTTGTTCTTATTTAATTTTGTGCCACAGTTGAAAAGTTTGTGCTGATGCTGGGTAATCTCTGGGTTTCAGCAGGGATGCATCCGCACGGCTCAGACGCTGAAATCACAGCTAACAGCTTTAGCAGTTATTGCGATAGTCTTTGTGATACTCGTGTATTCTTTTATTATTTATCACAGAGCAACCGTCAGCTATTTACTTCACCGAGGAGTTTGGAACAGCTGTTTACAATGAAATATTTGCCTTTTACACGATGTAACGCAAAGCCTGTAATCTCCTCCGGTTCTCTGTAATATTTAAGCGAGATATGCGTCATCGTTTCAGACTGTGACCGGGCGTCAGCGATGTCGTCACACCCCCAGCACCAGCACAGGATTTAAATTCTGCTACACTAAGAAATTCTGAAGGGTTGGTGGGCACAATCAGCACCGCATAAATTCCTCTGCCAAAGCAGACAAATGGCAGTTTATCCCTTAGTAAGACTAAAGAAAAAAGGTCATCTGTCAGGGATCATTAATAACCTATTTGAACCACAAAGAAATTCAGGCAGGGCTTAAAATAAAAAATCACAAGGATATTTTATTGACTTCTACTGTCAGGTTTTTTGTAGCTGACATGAAGCTGAGTCCAGCTTAGCGGAGGTTTGTGATGGAAGTACAGCGACACGCTCGGTGTGATGGACAGAGTCTGTCAGCCGCTTTAAGGCCCCTGACATAAATGAAGTGGAAGGAGATGTGCTGCAGTTGCCGGTCTTTAAGACCGGCCAATCTGACACCAACTGCAGACCCAATAATTACACACAGAGCTGCACATGAAGCAGCCCCTTAGCTGTGGCGCACAACGGCACTGCACAGATGTCCAGATTGATCGTTACACTGAAATAAAACAAAGTGAGCAGCGCTGACATGTTTACGTCTAGCCCGACGTTTTATATATACTTTATGAATTTATCACATTTTGAAAGCCGTCCACCCTGAAATTCTGTTTCTTTTAGGGAAGCTTAAATCTCTTTGGAGCCGTCTTCTCTTCCACGACTCCCTCATAATTCCTGCACAGTTACAGGCTCTGGTCACATGCTGATGTTTAGCAGGTATGTTCACTGTGTGAACCATCTCTGATTTAGCACAATGGCATCTGGTAATTAACACTAAACATGATGAAGGAATCAACAAAGTCATTAGGATGCGTCCTAATTTTGTGTCAGTTTGGCTGTTAGTAGCTAAGATTTTAGCAGCATGAGTGAGTGAGGCTGATGAAGCCTTTCACCACAAAAGTATCTCATGACATCCTGAGAGCATGTTTTTATGATCTGACTTTTCTGCTCTAAAGATCTGTATTACATTTATTTGTTTAGCCTCCAAAGGGGAGCAAACTGTGCATTATTGTGTAAATGAAAACAGAGTTAACTTGGATTTACTGTCCATTACATCCCTGCAGGGTGTGAACAGCATCGACCCCTCTGCCTTTTCCCCTCCCTGCCTGTGAGGATGTAAGGAGCCATCGGGGCTCCTGCTGTGTGGACTACTCTGTGCTGCTCTCCCTCTATCTCATGTCTCTCTCACTCTCTCCGTCTTTCTCGTCCAGGACGCCGTCATTAGCAGTCTCAGCTCAGAGTGCAGCTCGGTGAAGCCCTGGAGCCAAAGCTTTGTGCCTTAATTACCCACCTAATGAGTCACTGGGAAAGTCACTGGGCCTGCTGGTGACTCCCTCTCTCCCCTTCTCTCTCTCTCACACACACACACACACACACACACACACACACACTTTCTGCATCCACTTCATTCCCCTTTGACTTACATGCTTAATCACTTGCACACACACAAATACAATCTCACACTTGCTCCTAATGACTGCAGCCCCACCCACTCACTCACTGGTTTACACACAGATGGTTGACAAATTAAAGGAAAAATATGAACTCTTGACCCATGTAGTGAGTGGACTGGGTTCGTCTGTTGTGCTGTTGGAGGCATTTTGCTGGCATGGTTTGGCTCCTGTGGGGGGGGGGGCGTCTGCATGTTCTTTGCAGCTTTTCTTTGGCTGCCCCACCTTTATTCCACAGTCCAAAGACATGCACGTTAGCTTAATTTGTAATTCTGAATGGGCTTTTTGTGGAAGACACGTGCAGCGTGTACCGTCTCTTGCCCAAAGTCAGCCCCCCAGCCCCGCCCCCCCCCCCCCCCCCCCCCCCCCCCCCCCAAATGGTGGGG
>VUQJ01006988.1:25752-42530 GCA_015108635.1 Andinoacara biseriatus | reverse complement strand
AAAAATTTTAAAAAAAAAAAAAAAAAAAAGGCTTGAAAAAAAAAAAAAAAAAAGCATAGTCCCAAGATTCCCACTATGTTTTCAGGGGTATCATCGATCATAGTGCACAACAATATAATCTATTTCATCTCAAAAGTCTCTGTGCTGCAATTTATATGCAGAGGTACCATTTTAGTAGAATAAATGAGATAGAAATGTGGTTGCACATAAAAGTATATACTTCTCAAGATTTATGGAGAGTTTCTTTGGCTGTGCATGGAATTAGAGAAGTTGTTAGCATGAAGGCATTAAGTGCAATTCTCCTTGGGAAGGTTTTTGTAGTTTTTAATAGCCTACAAATGCTAATTTCAAGTTATTTCTGAGCGAAAGACCTGCTAGCTCATGGTTTTCCAAAACCATTTAAACATTTTCCATGGCATTTTTATTACGACTTAAACGAATAAAGCAAGAATATAAGTGCGTTCTCTGTGACCAGGAAAATTCATTTTAAATTGAATGCTTCTCCTGCAAACAGAGAGGCCTCTGACCTCATGGGATACAGACATATTTCCTTTACTTTCCTTTAGTGAGGATTATTTTCTTCTCCAAGTTATATTCAATCTTCAAAAAAAAATAAAATAAAAGAATAAAAATGCACCTTTCATTTTGGGCTTGAAGTAAAGTAAATTGAAAAAGATGCTCATAGACAGCATTCAATTCTCTGGGGCTTTGACCCCAAAGTTTTTATCTAACACTCTGTATGAATCAATGAACAATCAACAAGACAGCTGGCTCTGAGAAGTGGGCATCTTTCTCAATTTATACCCAGCATCTACTTTTGTACCCAGCCTGCACTTAGGCCAAAGACATGTGGTTCCAGAGTCATCTCTCCTCATTATTTACAGTTAGTGTAAAACAGCCTAAACCCTAATCAGCAAATGCCTCCCCTTCAGTTGAGGTAATGAACCAAAAACTGTGCAAAAATGCAGCAGTGTACTTTAACAGCGACACCCTGAGTCAGAGTTTACCATTAACCTATGATCCAAACTGACCCGGCGCATTTGTGACCTTGCAAAGCTCGTGGCTCACCAGTATACCAAATAACAGCTGCTGCCCTGAGGGGCCCACAACACCGCATTCTTCATGAGGGCACGATTGTCCCGGTTGCCAATTTCTGCATCAGTTCACCACAGTAAAAGGTGCTGTGGTTGGCAAGTAGGCCTAAAATAGCTGACACTGGGGTAGGCCAGGAGCTGTGACACAGCTGTTTTAGAGGACAGCTCAACTTGTACATAAAACTGTATCCAACTAATTTCACTGTCTGCTAAGTTTCAGTCAAAGCTTATTAGATCTATACTGAATGAATGACCAGCCAACTATCTTAATGAGCTGAGAGGAAAATGTTAGTTTCTTAAGTGGAGTTCAAGATAGGTGGCAGACAGCAGCAAAAAAAAAATCATCAATATTATTAGCAAAGTGGGAGATAATGAATAAACTTCAAAAATATATCTCGACTTAGAGAATCAAGATTGGCATTATATTTACAGAAACTGGGAAACAGAAGCATATTGGAGCTGTGCATTTTAAAATGAGACAAGGAAATGAGTGTTGACCCTTTGGGGAACCTTTTGATGCACTCCGTCTGACTATCTGGTATAATTAAATGCTCTGACCAAATCAACCATGAGCCTGTGCACACAACAGTGCTTTACTAAGTCTACAGTGACCCCTACTGGATGGAAATTATCCAGACAGACAAACCCTGAATTACAAAACAGAAGGCAGGCATGACAATAACCCAAGGTCTTTTTAAAAGTGAAATAAATAGTTCTCAAGCAAATTATTCCACTGACACTTAGTGTAGGTGCAGTCAAATTCCCATGCTCATGTCAATCACTGTAGTTCTCCATTTCCTTGAGGTAAAATGAAAACCTGTTTGTAATTAAACATGCATCTATTATAATTATGAATTTTTTAAAAATGCTTTTTGTAGCCACCGGAACAATCCTGAGCACAAAATGTAGCTATCTATGATGACTGACCAAAATTATGAACATAAATGTGATTTTGATCAGACTTTGTATTTGGGAATAGATTAACGCCTAGAAAATATCATTTTATCTATCAAGATTATACATTCAGTCAGTGGAGGAAAACAAAGTGAAAAAAGCCAGAAATCTTCTGTGTGAGTGAGCTAACAGCAGGGAGTCTAACCTATGAGGAGGGTGAGAGGAGGTGAGCAGGATGGGAAGGCTGTAAGAAGCTCCAAAACACTGAGGCTCGGGTCTCTCACATACAGGTTGTAGTCTGCAGCACCTTGTTTACTGCAGAGCTCTTGCAGTCTCCTCCTCTGCACACTGTCCCTTGTATGCTCCACCAGAGCTCGCAGAAACGCCTGACAGAGACACAGAAATCAGATGTTCTGTCACCTGAAGCTCTTTTGCACCTCCATCA
The DNA here is from genome assembly GCA_015108635.1 of Andinoacara biseriatus. Lineage (NCBI taxonomy): Eukaryota > Metazoa > Chordata > Actinopteri > Cichliformes > Cichlidae > Andinoacara > Andinoacara biseriatus. The sequence continues at coordinate 40,097 of VUQJ01006988.1, read as the reverse complement.
GCATCAATGGTGACGTTTACAATGAACTACAGCTTCAAAAAGGAGAGCCAGCCTCCTTGTACTCAGTTCACAGAAAATGTAAGTCATTAAAAAACCTGAAATCTGTACAGGTAGACCTTGACTCCAGTCCTGTTACGTAATACAGCTATTTTAATATGCACAAAGCCATTTCTTCCACTATAAAAGTATAATTTAAAAAAAATAAAGGCTTTTAAGAATACTAAGAAATTAGCAGAGGCAAGGAGGCAATCTTTTAATTCTCAAACAAAGTCCTAAAAATCTATTAACAAAATCAATTACCCGGTTACATTTGGAGAGAACACGCTGCAGTTTAATCGGCCTTTCATTAGGAACTGCTTGTTATTTTTATTGTAGGCAGCAATTAAAATTAGGAGATTAAAAGGATCATAAAGAAATATTTAAATCCTTCTGCTCAAATCTTAGTCTGCAACCATGAATCAATCACATACTGTAATCTGAACTTCTAAATATTTAAGTGTAAGTGCTCCGTATAATCTTAGTGATTCATTATAGCTGCGCCTGCATGTATGCAGAGATTTGTGGCATATTCTTGTAGTTTGCACTGAAGCAACTGTACAATTTTTTTTCAGCAGAAATGGAGAATCAGGATGTATAACTATATCTCCCCGTGTCTGATGCTGTTACACCTAAGACTGGAAATTGTTACTGCCAAAGAACCAGAGGTTATTATCTTTCCCGATCCTGAAAACTGTGGAGTTTAAAAATTGCAGGCTTTAGTGAAACAGCTGAAGTGGCTGCACTACACGGGTAGGTGTTGTAAAATAAAACTTTTTATTGTCTTGTAAGTCTTCAGAAAACACCATGACATGAAAAAAAAAAGTCTATTTCTGTGCAGGAATTTAATAGAGGAATCTGTGAACAAAATGTCTATAAACACTTCAGAGGGAACTGAACTGAGTGCAGCTGTTAAAATTTAGATATTCTACAGCTTTCTGACACATTATCATTTTTTTGAGTGCAACTCAAAAAATGTTCTTAAATAAAAATCCAAGCAGAATTTAATATGTAATTGTTCTCTAACTTAATTCAACATAATGGCTCAGCAAGATTTTATTGTGCAGGGTTTTATATTTTCAGACATTTTTAAATGCATAACAAGAAAATTTATTCCATCTGTCCATTTTCTTCCATTTATCCTGTTCCAGGTTGCTGGAGCCTATCCCAGATGTCACAGGGCTAACACACAGAGAAAGACAACCATTCACAGCTACAGCTACAGTTTAGAATAACCAATCAAACTAATAATAATCTTTAGACTGTGTGAGGAAGCCGGAGTACCCGGAGCAAGCATGAAAATCCCACACAGATCCCAGAATCGAACCAAGGACCTTCTTGCTGTCAGGTGACAATGGTAACCACCATACCACCCGGAAAATGGAACCTGTTTCTATATAAATGCAAACCTGAAGTTTGCATTTATCATCAAATATAAATTGGGTTTAAATGTTGTGTGATGTGGGGTTTCAAAAGGAATCCTGCGCTGCATGCAGAATAATACAATGATACGCTTATCAGAGCTTTTGGGTTATTAAAGTATATTCTGTCTTGTGTGTAGTGGAGAGTAAACAACTGATAGAGCTCGTGCCAAATGGAAATTAATTTTGTTGGACTTTTTTCCCTTGTTATTCATTAAAGAATCAGTTAAGCTCTCATAATTCAAAAAAACAAAAAACAAAACAGGATGCTGTGAAAATAATAACTTCACCATTAACAGTTTTTTAGGAATCAAAGTTAAAGAATCAGGTGAACCTAATGCAGGCCACATCCTCAGCCAAAGCTCATGGACTAACAGAAGCTCAACACTTAGGCAATTTGACATTCTTGACAGTCTTGCACAAAACCAAACTACTGTATAAACGCCTGCAAATATTCTGGGTCCAGACCCTGTGCTGAAATAGACTATCTGAGCACCAGCTGGCATTTTTGGTCACAGTGTGTGTGTGTGTGTGTGTGTGTGTGTGTGGTTGAGGGGGGGGGCATCGCTATTATTATGCTGACAGTCTAAAATAACAAGCAGGGTGTCACATGAAAAAGTGGCTTCGATTACACAGTTTGGAAAGCAAGTAGCTGCAAAACAACGTAGGGACAGACAGTACCTTCTTAGGAACACTTCTGATCTCCAGACACCAGGTGAGCAGAAACAGCAGAGAAACACTCTGTGGGATGTAGGATGGCACCTGGGCACCTTTAAAAGGGGAACAAGGAACATTAAAGGACGAGCTTAATAGGGCAGCTTCACAGTCATGGTGATAGCTCTAATGAAATATTGTGTTGTCTGTACTGCGTCACAATGTTACAGTTTTATTTTAAAGCTGAAGCTCCATGCTGGATGGAGTACTACCTTTTTTCTTAGTGTCTTTTTTCAGAGAAATATTGACTTGGTGGTTCCTTTCATTCTGAAGGCCCAATCTGTGGAGCAGATGGTCCACTTCTGCAGCCCTGTTTGGGCAGAACACATCAAAGGAATCTCCTGGCTGATAGGCCATCGTCGGGCAAGCCTGAGAATGAAAAAAGAAACTTACAACACTGAACCTGCAATCTGAATCTTTGTTGGGGTATTAATTAAAGTTTCATTTAAATGAGCATTGTTTCTCGTGCTTACAGAGATGTCCAGTTCTAGGAGAAGTGCTGTCTTGACCGCATCTCCTCTGGTCAGTTGAACTGCCTTCGATATTGGCACGTGATGAAGAGTCACTTTGTTTAATGGTTCAACAATCTAAAAAAAAATAGATAGATAGATAGATAGATAGATAGATAGATAGATAGATAGATAGATAGATAATGTGAGATTGGAGGGGAGGTGGGGGGGGGGGTAAATTCAGGTTCTAACAGCAAGACCATTAATCACCTCTTCCACAGTGTCCCCCTCCTGAAGAGAAACATCTAAGTAGGCAGGAGGCAGAGCGGGAACATTAAGTGAGGACTCACACAGCGGCGGCACAGAGCATGTCAGTGAGGCTGCCAATGCAACCTGGAGAACTCCAGCTTCCTCTGTGTGTGTTTTTGATGCTGATGTGGAAACACTGGCAGCAACACCAGACTGGGATGCCAACCCACTGCTCCCCGCAGGAAAAGCTGGCTTGAGATCAGAAACAGCAGAAGCTGAAGATGAAGCAACAGATGCAAATTTGGAGTCCGTGGGTACAGATGCCCCAACTGACGCGCAGTTCTGGTGGTCAGTGATGCTTAAGAGGTTCAGTTGGACATCTGGAACGGATGAATCTGGAGTTTCTTTGGATGAATCCTCTGGGCTCTCTTTCAAGTGAGCAGTCCCATCAGAAGCCATTTTTGATAAGGATTCTTTGATGGCTTTCCACAGTCCTTTAAGCCAGGGGTCCACAACCAACTCCAGCCTGGAGCGAACAAAGTTCACAAAATGACACCAGTGTAAATAACAGGAAAAGAATGTGGGCTCAATGTAAAATGCTGAAATTTAGATGCATACATTTTCTTTCTCTACAGAACTTACCCTACACCATCATCTGCATAACCCGTTGCATAGAACTGTTTGGCTTCGAGTTCTTGTAGACGCCGCTCAATGGTCTTGCCGCAGTTGCAGAAATTTGCATAATTTGTGTCTCCTAAAGCTGGAGCATACAGAGGCAAACAGACTGATACTCTGCAGCAACTGTTCAGAAAGTAAGTAGTGTGCAGGGCTCTGCATTGTGAGGTTTTATACAAACATGTTTTGCAAATTAAGCTCCCATGCTGACAGATGAGCTACAAGGACAGCTCCCACAGACCTTCATAAAAGAATTTACCTAAAAGTGCATAACAAAGATGTTTATAGTGGTCAGTGGAGAGGGTCTTCTTCTTGAGGCTCTTTACAAATTCAAAGGCATTATCCGGCGGTTCCCCATCTCCAGTAGTAGAAACGACAAAGACCACTGGGGCACTCTCCTTCTCCAAATTGTACTGGAATCAGTTATATGAATAACGAGAGACACACAATCACCAGTCAGCATCATTTTTACTAAAATGTTGATGTGTTATTGTGAACAAGAAGCCATGAAGTAGATGATGGGTTCCAAGAACAACACAGTTCCAAATGTAGCAGAGTAATTAAATTAATTGACTTCCACTGCCATTTTTACGTACGTTCATTTTCTTTTCTTTTTTTTTAGGTTTATGCATGTATTTAGCCATTAGTGTTCCCACTTTGGCAACCTATGTGGCGCCATAGGTTGGCATTAGAAGAAGACGAGAAGAATGGATGAGGTGTGTGTGGTACCCCTGCAGTGTGCGCCCTTTGTTCATCCATTGCATTCTTGTGTTATTTTACTTTACAAAGAGCTTAGTTAAATTATTATATATTATGCATTGATGTTTGAATTTCTTGTTTGTTTTTAGTTAACACAATTTAATGACACTTTCTTGTATTATATTGTGTTTTAAGTGCTGTACAGTTACCATTACCAGTACCATTTTCAGTTGCTAAGATTGTCATTATTTTTCATTTTGTAAATCTTTGTCTACCACTGCTGAACTAAGGCCTGTATGGGAAAACCTTTCTTTATACAGTTAATAAAGAAAGGAAGCTGCACATTTTAATGTATTGGGAAAATAGACACAACACTACACAAGCAAAAGCTAGAATGTACCTTCTCGTTCTCACTCAAGCAGCTGAGATCGGCAACCAGCCCACGGTCCTCTGCCTCCTCGGCTATCCCTTCTGCTATGGATTGGGCTTGGCCCTTCTGAGACCCATACAGGACAACAAACCGAGGCTTCACTTCACAAGGCATGCTAGAATCCAGAAAGAAACAAGTTCATTTGTGGCTTCTCCGTGGCTCTCTTCATGTGTTCCAACAAGGATGGTGTGCACACAGCCTGATGATGAAGCACCTAATGCACATTTGCTACTCCCTCTGTGATAATTCATGTAAAAAGGTTTACTCACACAGGCTGCAAACCAGAGTGTAAAGTGGTGTCAGCTCATGTATATTGACAAAATATCTCAAATACAGCTGTTGTAGATATATCATTACTCATAACTAGTACTAATAAGTTGATTTGCTATAACCAACATTGCTTACCTATGTTCCCACAGTGTGTAAATTTAGATAACAAAGCAAGTATTTGCTGACCAGCATTTGCAAAAGAAAAAAAAAAAAGATTGCCCATATTTAAAGCCGCAATCAGTTTTTGGCAAAGTGACTTTATATTCTTTATGTATCAGGCTAAAGAATATCATTAACAGTAAAAATTTATTTTTCAAGACAGATCTGGCCAAGAGGGCATGAGAAACTGCAACAAATATCAGCCCACAGTATTATAAAGATATTATAACGTAGGTATAATAAGACAGAGTCATAAAGATACTTGCAAAATAGGTAATTTCTTTATTTTATGTATATCCCCTTCATAAATTCACAAGTGTTGACTACAGTCTATTTACCAACATAAGCAAAAACATTACACATAAAAAAACACACAAGCATCATTTTTCATTTTTAGGCACAACACCAGTTCTAGCTGTATAGCTAGCGTATTAATTTTGTTCTGATCTCAAACATTTCTGTTTGTAATCCATGGTAAACATGCAGAGGTACCATAAAATAATTTCTGTCGACATGACAGCTTCCACTGAGGTGAACAACGCTGAATAAAAAATACCGACGGGTGGTCAGGTGGTCGCTACAAGTGTGTCGGCTTACCATCATGCTTGAACGTTTGACAAAACACAGAACAACCTTCGTAGCTTTGAAAAGCGCAGCAGCCCTTAACACCGCCATCAAGTGCCCGGACGTGGCGTCATTTTTTGACGTTTACAGACGTTACCATATTAGTCCACGTGGTTATAAGCGTGCTGTTTCATACATTTTTATCAAAAGCAGTTGTTTTATTGAAGTTACCGAATTTGCACGTTTTAGCGAAAAGTTAGTAACAACCGACAGCTAACAAGTTAACTCTGACACAACCGCAGTCAGGCCATGTTGTCAACATATAAGTCCCGTCTTTTAAAGATAAATCTTTGTGAAACATGTTTATGTGTAATACAAATGAGATATGTGTGTTGTATTCAGTTCTCTGGATATGTTTACCTTTACAAAAGTGCGGTGAAAACCATAGACAGTAGGATGTCCTGCCCTTCCCATGGAATTTATAATATTGTCACCACAATTCACGCGAGACCAAGGCCAGGCTGAGACTCAACGTGATCGGACGGAACCATATTGAAAAAAAAAATATTTTTTCGTTAATTACTACAATATTCTATCTGAGATAAGCTGAAAATTATTTGTCATTATCAATTCAGAACATTTTTGATTATTTCGTACTACCGGCCTATAAAAAAGAGCGTACAACTGTGTAATAGGCCACACTTAGCGATACTTGGTTCCGCCCTCTCCACCCGCGGAGCCTTCCAGAAGTCGCCGGCAGACCCGTGCGGCTCGCAGCTCAGCCAAACTCCGGATTTACATCATAAAAACTCACTATCTTATTCTTTAAACACTTAATACGTGATCCACTCCACACTCAACATGTCCACTTTGGGGACACTGGCTTTTGATGAGTATGGAAGGCCTTTTATCATCATTAAAGACCAGGATAAGAAGACACGGTTAACGGGCATTGACGCATTGAAGGTACAATGGGCTAGCAAGCGGTCCGCAGCTGGTTGCTAGAAAGCTGCTATCTTACAGTTAGTTTAATAAGTTGGATACGCAAATCTTGTGTGACTGGTGGACTGCGATTATTACGAACACATTTAGTGGGCAATCTAAGTTAATGATGCAAGAGCACCCCTTTAACATTAGCCAAAGAATTAGCTTGTCATGCTAATGCAGGGGGCCCATGTGCTTTCTGTAATGCGTTTAGCCGCTGGGTGTTGCTGACAGGGCTGTGCCCAAAATTATTGCTGGTGGCAACTTTTGCCTGTCTTTGGAATAAAATCCAACATGGACATGACTTGTACATGAAATGTTTCTGTTTTGCAGTCTCATATTATGGCAGCAAAGGCAGTCGCGTCAACGCTTAAAACGTCTTTGGGACCAAATGGTGAGTCTGAACCAATCTCATATTGTCTTGCTTAACTTCATTAGCTTAAACTGCCTAAACTGTTAATCTTTTTAAAAGCGAAGCTTCTGTGTTGTAAACTACATGTGACTACTGCTTTCTATGATTTAGGAAATGACAATTAGAATATCCTCTCCTTACTTTGCAACCAGGTCTTGACAAGATGATGGTTGACAGAGATGGAGAGGTAACTGTCACCAATGATGGAGCCACCATTCTCAGCATGATGGATGTGGACCACCAGATTGCCAAGCTTATGGTGGAGCTGTCAAAGTCCCAGGATGATGAGATTGGTGATGGAACCACTGGAGTTGTTGGTACGGAAAAGGATGTGGAGCGTGCTTTTAAGATTATAAATCTGGATTTGCACTATTTTGCAGATGTTCCGATGGTCTCAATGTAGACACCTCCATCGTTTGAGAGAACTTTTTTCTACATTGAATTCATTTATTATTGTTGATCACAACAACCTAACTTATTTTCTTGAAATCATATTCCTGCTTTGTTTGGTCATTGTTTTGTTTTTCTCTGCTGTCTCAGTTCTGGCCGGAGCGCTGCTGGAGCAGGCTGAGCAGCTGCTGGACCGCGGAATCCACCCCATCAGGATCTCTGACGGTTATGACCAGGCTGCACGCATTGCCATCGAGCAGCTGGACAAAATTGGGGAAACCTTCCCCTGCGATCCCAGCAACACAGAACCGCTCATTCAAACAGCCATGACAACACTGGGATCTAAAGTGTAAGTTTCCTATACACAACACTGTTGGGGTATTTGTTTTGTTTGGTTAGTTTTTTTAATATTTTTAGTGCTATTGTGTTATAAGCAATACAATTAAGAGGGATTATATTGGACTGAATTTTATTACTTGTCTACATTTTCATATGCTCTGTTGACAGAAATATTGTTTGACATTTTATTTAAAAATTTTTTTTTCATAATTCTTCCAACGCGGAGGGGAAGATATTTCTGTTTTAAATGAACCTACAGTTGTTTTTCTGACACCCGACACTGAAAAATGATAAAGAGTGGATGTAGATGAACAGACATTATGGATCAGCAGGTTGGGCTACTAACTTACTATGAGTGCACTTTACCAACAGGCCCTCTGTGATATCCTGCACATTTTGCAGCCATCACTCTTTAATGTAATGTGCTCCTTTACAGCTGTGACAGCTTTGGTCACATTTTTTTGTCAGCTGTATTGTCTCATCATAAAATAGACCCAACTACTTCATGGTGAACAAGCTGTGTTTATTTAAACTGTTAGAATATCTAAACCTTTTTTCAGCTCATTACCGTACTTTATCTAAATTTCTGTTGTCTTTCAGTATTAACCGGTGCCACAGACAAATGGCAGAGATTGCAGTGAATGCTATCCTCACTGTGGCTGATATGAAGAGGAAGGATGTAGACTTTGAACTCATCAAGATGGAGGGGAAGGTTGGAGGAAAGCTGGAGGACACACAGCTCATCAAGGGGGTCATAGTCGACAAGGAGTTCAGCCACCCTCAGATGCCCAAGGTATGATCAAAGGGAATTTCTCAGAGGATGTCATTGGCTTTCTGGTTCCTCCAAGGTGTGTTTGATCAACTAGAATTAAATCAGTTGACAGTTTATATGGTAATATAAATGTGTCTGCCCTCCATCTGTAAAATTAATCACAAAGGTTTTGTATTCTATAACTTTGGGTTCTAACCAGCAAAAAAATCACAGCTTGGTGTTTCAGAGGTATCCCTGACAGTTTTTCCTTTATCTCTCAGGTTCTGAAGGATGCTAAAATTGCCATTCTTACCTGCCCATTCGAGCCACCTAAGCCCAAGACAAAGCATAAGCTGGATGTGACCTCTGTGGAGGACTACAAAGCCCTCCAGCAATATGAAAAAGAAAAGTTTGAGGAGATGATCCAACAGGTTGGTACCCCCAGAGTCTGATCATCATAAATATTGCAGTTAAAAATATGTATCAACATATCGGCACATGCTTAATGAAAACATTTTTTTTTAGGTCAAAAGTAATGGGGCTAACTTGGCCATCTGCCAGTGGGGCTTTGATGATGAAGCCAACCATCTTCTGCTGCAAAATGAACTGCCTGCTGTGCGTTGGGTTGGAGGTCCTGAGATTGAGGTAAGATGGGTTGTGAAGTTCCTCTTAAAACATTTTTATGTCCTTTGAGCAGTCAGGTGTTTGCAGCTTTCTATCACAGAGTGCTGATAAGTACAAAATATAGAGTTGTTAAACTTGAAATATCCAATGTCACTTGTTGCTCTGCAGTTGATAGCAATAGCTACAGGAGGCCGCATCGTCCCGAGGTTCTGCGAGCTGACACCAGAGAAGCTCGGCACAGCTGGTTTGGTGAAGGAGATCTCCTTCGGCACGACCAAGGATCACATGTTGGTTATCACGGAGTGCAAAAACACCAGGGCTGTAACCATTTTCATTCGTGGAGGCAACAAAATGGTGAGCCCAAAAGCAAATTTATAATTGCATATTTTTTTTTTATTTATGCCAGGTCGGTTAACTCGTGTTATCTTTCTTTTTAGATCATCGAGGAGGCTAAGCGTGCTCTCCATGATGCGCTCTGTGTAATCCGCAATTTGATCAGAGACAACAGAGTTGTGTATGGAGGTGGTGCTTCAGAGATCGCCTGTGCCCTGGCTGTCAGCCAGGCTGCAGACAAAGTAAGAGAAATTAAAATGTTAAAGTACACTAGAAGCTTTCTGTCATTAGAATAAACATGATTGTGTTCCTGCTTGAATCTTAACATATATTTCATCTTCAGTGCCCGTCATTGGAACAATATGCCATGAGGGGCTTTGCTGATGCTTTAGAGGTAATCCCAATGGCACTGGCAGAGAACAGCGGGCTGAACCCCATCCAGACCATGACAGAGGTCAGAGCCAGACAAGTCAGAGAGAACAACCCCTTCCTTGGCATTGACTGTTTACACAACAACACCAATGGTAAGGAACTAGCTGCATCCTAATGATGCAATGGAGCAGATGCTGTTTAAATATGGCTTCAGACTGGTGCATTACCACAGCTGCAGATGTCAGGCTCTTCCATGTCAAAGCAAAATATATATATATATTTTTTTTTTTTTCTCCTGCGCAGACATGAAACAACAGCATGTGATCGAGACCCTGATTGGCAAAAAGCAGCAGATCTTGCTCGCAACTCAGGTAGTCAAGATGATCCTGAAGATAGATGACATCCGAAGCCCTGGAGAGAGCGAGGACTGAAGCCCTCCTGTACACAAGAAAGGCTCGGGTGTTCTCTCGAACTAATGTTGTTCTAGAGGTTTTCAGCACTTCCCCGAGCACTGCATCCAAACCGCATTGTGTATTGCTATTTATAGTTGGATACAACATGTTCAAGCTGTTGTAGTATCAGTCACCATTAAAATGTTGGTCTGTTGAAATTTCTGCACTCCTGCCTTTCACATGCTTTATTTGTTTTTTCCACATAAATATTAATTTGAGCAACTTTTTTTTCCTGTTTTTTCCAATTTTGGAAATTTGAGTTTTGTAAGTCTCACACAACCCTAAACCTAATTTGGGGTGGGTTAGTTGAAATTTTGGTATAACCTGAAATATTGACTTGTAGACAGCAAAAAAAACCAAACAAAAGTGGCAGAAACAAGCATTGATAGAATACAGACAGAAATATTCAGACTTACAAAATCACCAGAATGTCAGCAACCAAATTATGCGCACCTTTTAGTGACTAGCACCGTTAGATTTTTCCATTTCGCTTGTAAGATTCTGCTTAATCAGTGAAGGCATGATTATATAGAATTTATTTTAAAAATGTTTCTTCAGACTTTTCCATTTACATGTACTTGTTGAGCCAGTTGAGCATGTCTTTTCTGGCCTCCTGGATGTAGGGTCTATCTTCAGGGTTGATGTCCTCTCTCTTGCGGTGGACAAACCCGTGAGTCTGACCGGGAAATATCTTCACCTGGTAGTCCACTTTGCATTTCTCCTTCAGGTTTGCTTCGAGGGCACTCACCTGAAAAGCAAAAAGATGTCAGCACATGTGTTATGGCAGAAATTTAGGACATTTTAAAGTTTATATTGCTTGCATAGCTGGTGCTGAAAGGCCATCCATCAGTGTACATTCACACTAACCTGGTCCAAAGGGATAACGCTGTCATTCTCTGCAAAGATGAACAGTGTAGGGCTCTTCAGCTCATACTTGTCCTCCCTCTCTCTAATGATTCCTGCACAGGATCATATAAAATCCAATATAAAAACATCTTCCTGTATGCCACACTGCATGTTCTGCTATAACAATGGACATACCATAAACAGACACTCCAGCTTTGACCTCTGGATACTGTAAGGCCAAGTAATGTGTGGCAACCCCTCCCCAGCAAAAACCTACTGCTCCAATATGTTTGGCCCCACACTGCTCCTTCAGGAACTTCAGCACTGCATCCACCTCTCTGGGGAGGAAATGTTCAGTGAGTGGAAGTTATCACAACCCAGCAGTCGTAAAGCCATTGAAAACTGACATCACCAAGGAGTAGCTGCTGCTTATGCGTCAGCTGATAACTTTGTTTATTTTACTTGGTAATATTTGTTGGCTTTTTGTCCTGAAGCCACTCCTGAAACTTGGACCAATCGTTTGATGGACTCCAAGGTTCCTTTCCAACATAGAAGTCTGGACAAATGGCACTGCTCAGAATAAATCAATAGAAAGAAGAAAAAAAAGTCATGTGTCAGGTGCAATAACTCGGCAAAATCTGAAAAATCAGTAACCACTACATTTGAATAAGGAATCTCAATCCAATCTATGAACAAGTTATTTACTGTATTACATTACGTTAGGCTATATAACGCACATGTATCCATTGGTAGCAAGCATGTCAGCCATGTATCTAGTGTTGGGAAGCTGCCAACCAAAGATGTCTTGAATGACAATAATGGCTTTGTCAGATTCAGCGGATGGTTTTACTACATAAGCTTTAATGTGCTCTATCTGAACCTCCTGGCCCAGCTCTCCATATTCCATCCGATCGCCAATATCGCAGGGACACGGCTTGGCTTCGTTTGCCATCTGCTGACAGACAGCAAGACAGAACCATAGAAAGTGCTGGTTAACGAACAAAGTAAGACTGTAATGCATCAAAATTAAAAAATACTGTCCTGTGCGCACACCTGGAGTCACTTGCGCAACACAGCGACAAAGCGTTTTGCTTCGTCATTATGTTGCGCAAACCTTTCAAAATAAACAATTTTTTATTTTTGAATAAACAAATGAAATTTAAACTCAGTTTGCACAGATGCACATACCTTGCTGCTGTCCGTGTAGCAGTTGGTCCTGGAAAGTCGAAGTCTCGAATGGCTGAAAAAGAAAGAAAAAAAAAAGTTAAGAGGAAAAGCAGCACGAACTCAGCTGGACAAAGTTGAAATTCCTGACACTCCCGCTTTCAAAATAAAAGTAAGGTTGTACACGATTAAAGTGGTTATCACTGCGCGTTTTACAAATACCATGCAGAAAGTCATAAAAGCATAGTGTTATATTTTTTTAAATTGAGTACTTTTGTGATACAAATTGAACACATTTTGTTTTGTAATAATTTTTAACTATATAATTTTGACAGCAAAGCTGGTATTGTTTTCACAGTCTGTGTGCGCCCTCTTGCAAAACATGGCCCCCAGACTAATAAGTGGCTACTGGTGTACTATATTAAGCGCCTTGAGGCGGCTATTTGTTATGATTTGGCGCTATACAAATAAAATTGAATAGAATTGGTGTCTAGTACATTACCATGTGCTGAACATCTACCTACTGATATTTTGCCTTGTATTTCTGGCTTGCCTAGCTGATCACACTTAAAGCGAAATAATTTCTTTGAACAGTTTTATTGAATCTCTAGATAGTGCCTGCTCAAAAGGCACCGCTGGGATTCGAACCCAGGATCTCCTGTTTACTAGACAGGCGCTTTAACCAACTAAGCCACGGCGCCGGTGTGTGCGGATGTATTTCTATTTATTCGAGCCGCGTACACGTAGCACTGGTACCTTACAGTTTCTTTTCTTTTTTTTTTGTTTAAATTATTATTAATATTCATTGCCTTTTTAAGGTACCTGTAACGGTCTAATACTGTATGCTGGCTTTTAAATTGTAAAGACACATAAAGAGAACAAAATAAGGCTCAAAAATAAAAAGTGAAACAATTTTTTGTAGTAAAATATCAAGTAGGATTGGCCAAGCTACCCGTATAGTGGTGAGCTTATAAGTGAACAAAATTGTCATAAGTTGGACCACGTATTCATACACGTATTCGAAGTACAACTCTCTGTTCGAATAAGCTCCCAAAAAAGTGTGTGTTTCTGTTAATGTCCTGTAGATGTGACTGTTTAATAGTAACTGCTACTGGACACTTTTATTTATTTATTTTAAATATTGTAGGTGCTCTTGTCTTTCCATTCTGTGCAACTTTGCGCCTAGATTTTATTTTATTTTATTTGGTAAAATATTACGCGGACTGTAACCACGTGATGGTTGTTATGGTCGTTTCCCTGCCGTAAAACTCGAAACTCTGCGGGGAAGCGAAATGTTGGCGCATGCGTTAGCAGGTTATGCTAGCCATTTGTCTCCCAGGTTTAAACTATCGTATGATCAACACCCTGAGATGTAGCGCTTTCTCCCCCCAGTTTCTTATGTTACATTAGACATACAAAGTGAATTAGAAACCTTTGTGCACTGGCGAACGTGTACTAGACGCGAGAGGACACAGCGAAGCGAGCGCTTATGTGTTAATCTGTGGGGAAACCATTTTATGATTGTCAATGCATTCGACCATTAGGATACTGTCGTCTTGCTAGCTTAACTGAGCTAGCTAAACGATACTGTCTGTGTCGTGGATGGGTTCACGGTACAAGTCACTCCTAGAAGAGACGGTGACCGGTGCTTAGCGAGCAACATGGATACTGCCGAAGAAGGTAAACAAAAGAAAAAACACGTAGCTTCTTTCCCAATGGTAACTAGCGTTAGCTTTGCAAGTGCATCACCTCGAGCCGAGCCTACCGCTGAGCTGGCCTGCTAATGGTTAAACTTAGTTGACTTTCGTCAGTGCAGTGTGAACTCAAGTAATCAAGACGGCAGTCGGCGGTGTTTTAAAGCAGCAGATGTTAACATGAGGGGATTGTGTAAAAGGTAGCGGAGAGCGTAGAAAGGACCAGAAATTACCAGTGATGTCATCAGTCTCCTGCCGTGTGTTCTGTTTACATAAGTTTCTTATATATAAATATCCTTGGCTACAATGTCTCCATAA
>VUQJ01006988.1:4105-25732 GCA_015108635.1 Andinoacara biseriatus | reverse complement strand
TAATATTTAAAAAATATATATATATATATATATATATATATATATATATATATATATATATATATATCATGTGTGTGTGTGTGTATGACAGCGCACTCACGCACACACACACACACAGGCACTTCTGCACACGCGTCTGTTTTGCTAAGCATTGGCGAAAAGGATCATATGTTGAGTTAAATGTTAACTGTTGTGTGTTTGTGTATAGCGGATATTTGTCGCGTGTGCCGCTCCGAGGGGACCCCAGACAAACCCCTGTACCACCCTTGTGTCTGCACTGGCAGTATCAAGTTTATCCACCAGGAATGGTAAGTGTGTCAGGCTGCCTCTTCCTCTAAATTTCAGCTTTCATTGTGACCTTGTAAAGAAACAGTTCTCCTCTGATCCTCACCAAGTAAAACGATCCCCCTTTTTTTGTTAAACTTTCAAAGAAAACAACAACAACATGCATTCAAACAGACCAGTGACCCTGATGTGACCAATGCATATGTCAGGATGTTGACACAAGCTGAAAAGTTCCTGTAGAGTTCCTGCAAATCCCCAGCTTACACTTATCTTCATCATAATTTAGGATTAATAGATGTTTTGAGCTATTAGGTCTCCTACTTCACAATTTAAAGAGACAGTTGTGAAAGCTTCATTCAGGCTAGTGTTATTGGATGCATGTCTTGCACATGTTATGGTATAATGTTTACCATATTTTCAACATTTTTCCTTATCTGATTATTCCTGTGTTGTGTTGTACTCGTTATTTTAATCTCATAGTCTTAAAACGCAAATGTGGATGTGCATTTATGTGGATCTTGTGTGCATTAATGTATTGATCATATAGTTTTGCAATCAGATCATTATAGTATAGTGCAGATATTTGCATTTGATTTGAAAACCAAAGTTATCAGGAAACTGAAATTTCCTTTCTTAGCTCAAGTTATGTTTGTTAAGAACTGGATTTCTTCTTGAAGCACAGTTTATGTACTCTGGTAACCTGTTAACAGTAAAATCATAAGAAGGATGCAGAACAGGCTTGTCTAATAGCACATCCAGATTACATACCAAAGTACTGGCCTTAAATGGGCAATTTGCATTGTAAAAACCAAATCTGCAGGTATTTTGAAGTTTGTGCTGTGTTTTCCTGGTTGTGAGTGTGGTTATATTAGTAAAGCAAAGGCCAGATCTTGATTGTTTTGTGGTGTTGGAAAGTTCTGGCTGGATGATATAGTTCTGCTGAGTATAAGCACATTGCAGTTAAGCTGTGATTCCGCCATTATGGTTAATCTTAATGCTGTGGTAGTGTAGGAATCACCTGGTGTAACCTTTCATAACCTAGCTCTTAAAGCTGCATTATAGTCCCAGCAAGCTGGGATGGTGTTATTAGATGCTGTTATTAGATAATATGATAATGTCATGAGATAATTTTGTTGTCATAGGACAATAAGACATTATGGATTTTCCAATGACTGAAACATTTTAAATGTTAAAGATTTATCAGATTTATCAGTGCCGGAGAGGTCATATCAGCTGTACTGACATCTTCAATGCATCATAATTTGTAGTCATGGCAGTGGTATCTGTGAAAAGGTTATGTTGGGTCAACATTTCAGACCATTTCTTTAAATCTGCAGCAGCAGTTTTTTCCAATGACATTTTCATTTATTTCAGTTTATCCAATAATCTTATACTGGCCAAACTAAGGACCGATAAAATTTGGAACCAGAAAATGGCTTGATGTTCACTTGGTGTTTCAGATGCATAAGATTATATATATAATACATGTTTCCTCAATGGGAAATATATATTATCTAATATTGAGACCCATCTGTAAAATTTACACACATGAAAGAAGCTGGTCTTCAACCCAATCATTATTCTTATACTGAAAATACAGCACCCATATTACATTGTTCACATCAGTTTTCTTCATCTTTTAAATGTAATTTTACAGTTTGGTCCAGTGGCTGAAGCACAGCAGGAAGGAGTACTGTGAATTATGCAAGCACAGATTTGCCTTCACACCAAGTAAGTCATTTTCACATTAATAGATCACCCATTTAAATGCATTGTGTAGCCCCAAGTTACCAATTTAGCCCTACAGATGGGGCCATATAAACCAGTGTCCCAGTTTTGTTTGAGGTTGTTTTGTTTTGTTTTTTTTAATGTGATTATTCATTAGTTGGTGGTATTTTCATTTGGCGACACACAATTTGGAATAAAAAGAAAAAAAGAAAATTGCAGTGCACAAAGATAATTTGAATGTCTCTGGTTCACACTCTCCCATTTGTCCTCTTCAGTCTACTCCCCAGATATGCCCTCACGTCTGCCCATCCAGGATATTTGTGCTGGCCTGCTTACCAGCGTGGGCACTGCCATCCGCTACTGGTTCCATTACACACTGGTGGCCTTTGCATGGCTTGGTGTTGTTCCTCTCACTGCATGTAAGTATCTTTCAAGCACCTCTTATCCAACTTGTATTAGTTATTTCTGAAGTTTTAATTTTGTTTTAAATTTTAATAACAGTGCAGTATTATTCAATAGGCATATTGGATAATGTTACTTTAGTGTTAATGACCAACTTGTTTAATAGATTTGGGAGCAAGTGGGTTGTTATACAGTGACCCTCTAAATGTTTTTCCTTGTCTACTTTCATGTCTCAGTATGGATGAAAGGAAATGTGTGTGTACTTAACATTTTTTACTCATTTCCCCTTTCTGGAATGCTTAATAGAGTCAAAGTGAAAGTGTACCATTACCTAAAAAGGAAAAATGTTTGTTTGTTCCTAGACATGTAAATCTTTTTCAGTACTAAATGTGGGGGGAAAAAATAGGCCTGAACTATGTCATTTTCCACATTCTGAAAATGGTTACATTTTAAAACTTTTTTTATTCCCCCAGGTCGCATCTATAAGTGTCTTTTTACCGGCTCTGTGAGCTCTCTTTTGACACTGCCGTTGGACATGCTCTCTACGTGAGTGATAATGGTTTTTCTCACCATTTGTAGGCATGAAAGATGTAAAACCTGATAGAAATCTAGATTGTTCAGCTTGTTTATTTTCCTTACTGGTCAGTAGACAAGTTACAAAGGATCATTCCAGTGTTTTTGCATGTTTTAATGTGTGCTATTGTTTGTGTTTCCACAGGGAGAACCTGCTTGCAGATTGTCTGCAGGGTTGCTTTGTGGTTACCTGCACCCTGTGTGCATTTATTAGTCTGGTGTGGCTCAGAGAACAGATAGTCCACGGTGGAGCCCCCCAGTGGTTAGAGCAGCACCAGCCACCACAGCCTAATGCTGCCGGGCAAGCAGATGAGGTACATTAATGAACTAATTACAATATTAGATTCTTAAATGAACAGGATTGTTGTGATTCTTTGAGGTGCAAAATGCCACACTGTGTAAATCTGATTTAAGTGATTCATTGAACTATAGATTAAAAATACAAGTAATTTAAATGCTAACCAGAATAACATGTTTCTTACATCATATGTGTATGATTTACATACCATATCGTACTGTAGCACGTGAATCCATGTCAATTATGCTGCCCCCTAATCAAGTTTAATAATAGTCATGGGAGATAATATTGAAATTAAACAGAAAGAAATAAAATAATGCATTTTCTGTGTTTTGCCTTTATTTTCTTCTACTTTAGTTGCACAGATTGTTGTTGACTGTATTATAAATAATTAATATGCTAGGCAACATATCGTGATTTTATTAGATTGTAAGTTACTCTGTGATTCTTACTCTTGTTCATTACCTTGCTCCTTCACGCTCAGGCACAAGCTGCAGGTCAGGCAGCACCTGGTGATGCCCCTGCAGCCCAGCCAGTTCCTGCTGATCCTCTAGCTCAGAATGAGGCAGAGCCCGAGCCTCCTGATGTCCCCCAAGAGCAAGGTGATGATCCAGAGTTAGAAGAGGAGGCGGCAGCTGCTGAAGATCCAGACCCCAACAATGGTGCACAAGGTGAAACTTTATTAGTTCTTTATTTAATTTATGTACATTTTTTTTTTCAGATAAGTAAAATGAAATACCACGAAAGTCTTATTTTGTAGGTAGATTTTGCTGTAATATGTCAGTACTAAAGTTAAGTTTAATAAAATGTTAACAGTATGTAAAATAGATCGCAGTGGTATGACAAACAAAAAGATTAATCTTCTTTAAGATGTCTCTCTCTACCCGTCTGCCTATTGCATTTTTAATTCATTGCACAAATAATTTAATAAATTAAAATCCTCTCCAACAGCCAAACAAGCAAAAGCATGTTTACTGGAGTAGAGATTTTTGCATTTTTGCAAGCAGCAGGGTTTATAGGAATGGCACTCAACAAACCCAAGAGCAGTAGCACGGGCATTACAGCATACAAATGGGTTCCAAAGTGGCCTAATTTGTTTGATGGTTTGCCAAAGCATCACAACTGATTTGGGAACAATATAACATTATGTCAAAATTCTGTCCACAGCCCTCAAATCACACTCATTTGCTTAATTTTGTTAATGGAGTGATTTTTTTGCATCAAGCAAAGCAGAAAACCCTGAAAATAACTTGTGATTTTATTATGCATTACAGTACAGCTGTTGGGTGTCACTGCAGCTAAATAAATTACACAGAAAAGCCTCACAGTACCACACTGTTCATGTCAAGTCAACAGATTTTTCCCAGAACAGCATCAATAATGTAACAATAACTGTTTCACCAGAGCAGGGAAAACATTACTTTTACTTTTGCTGTTTGCAAAAAAGCGGGAAAAGAAGAAAGAAAGTGTAGCACCACAAAATATTTGCCTGGATAAACATGTGATTTTGTAGTTCTGTGATTATGTCTGACATGCAGAAAGATAAACTTTTTGTCTTTATATTGATTACTTTGCAAGTTGCTGACTGTTGTGTTTTATTTCCACTGTATTTTATGTTTTTAACTGTCTCTGTAGATGACATGAATTGGAATGCTTTGGAGTGGGACAGAGCAGCAGAGGAGCTCACCTGGGAAAGGGTAATTCCTGCATAACATTCCTGATCTTCAGGCACCTATTTCTTAGTATGCAGTTTTTGTCTGTGGTCTACCTGTTTTCACATTAAAATATGAAGTATTTCAATTTTCCATACAGATGCTTGGCCTGGATGGTTCACTGGTGTTTTTGGTAAGTTTTAACACGTGCTTCTTGTGATATTTTATATAAGGTGCATTTCTTTTTTTCTTTTTTTAAGTAGTTCTTACCACTTGATTTCTCGAGTAAAGACTGGCGTCTCTGTCTTCTAGGAGCATGTGTTTTGGGTTGTGTCTCTCAACACACTGTTCATCCTGGTCTTTGGTGAGTAAACTGAAGCAAAGTGTATCAAAAGCATGACAATAGACAATAGTCCTTTTTGTCATACCAAAATTATTCTAACTTATAACTAATACACTATAAAAATGTCTTCTTCTTTTTTTGCCTTTCATTCAGCATTTTGTCCCTACCATATCGGGCACTTCTCTGTTGTTGGTCTTGGCTTCGAGGAATATGTGAGTAACGGCTTCAGTCTTTTCAGCTTTATAATGCAATGGCATGTTCCTTGAATTATTTACTGATTACAACTTTGTGCTTTTCTTTAGGTTCAGGCTTCCCACTTTGAGGGCTTAATCACAACAATTGTGGGATACATACTGCTGGCAATGACTCTCATCCTGTGTCATGTATCCTTCTATCTAAGATCATAAAAAGTCCTGACAGTTCTTGAGGTAATTCTGTTAAGAATATATGTGCGGTATTGATCCTTAATGGCAGTTTTAGGGACTGGCTGCTCTGGTCAGTTTCCAGCGCTCCCGTCGTCTGCTTGGAGTCTGCTACATTGTTGTCAAGGTAACATCGAATGCATTTTTTCCTTGTGTTAGTCATGTGGCCACTGGCCTTGGTGGAAAGCACACAGAAGATGTGAACATGCTGTTAGATTAGATTGTTTGCAGTTGTACAATAAAGATGCCACTGGCCATTTAATAGGTGCCTGCATTATGAGAACACCCACAAGTGCAGACATTTAAATTCCGTTTTGAGTGGATTTGTCTACAAAAAGTAAATCATGGTATTTTGTGTGTCACCACCTGTCGCAGAGGTTTTCAGTTTTTTGTTTATGTCTAGTTTTAACGGATACTGTAAGAAACCTTTATTTTCTTTACAGGTCTCTCTGCTGGTTGTTGTGGAGATTGGTGTTTTCCCCTTGATCTGTGGCTGGTGGCTTGACATCTGCTCTTTAGTAAGAGAATATTGCTCTTCTTCATGCTCAGATTTTCAGTGTGTCTGTTACCCTCCTACTTTATGGATTTATAATTAAACTGGCTGACTATTTTAGTTTGGAGCCCACACTCTAATGAATTTGTGTATATATGCAATAAGGTTAAAAGCATTTCCCGTCCTTGGCCGATGTAGTCAGGAAGTGACATTTTGTAGTGATAAATGTATATGTTTCAAATATAGAAGCGTTTTCCCAGCATCAGTGACTGAATATCTCTCTCTTTTGCCATGAAATTTCAGTGAATACTTGTATTTTATTTAATTTTCATACATTTTGCCAAATGAGAGTGGTGGCTCACACCCCGCAGAGGCTCTGTCACAACACCTTTGAAGTGGCTTTTAGCGGGCCTGCTCAGCACACAGACAAAAGCAGGTGCTTTAGCTCACACAGTTCATACATTCATCAGCACACACAAAAACAGAGAACAGGCTGGTTTGGAGGGCTGGAGAGGGAGCGAGTATCATACGCCTCTGTGCTGTGGCTGTCACTCTCTTTGTTTGTGATTCACTCTTGTGTGTTAGAGTCTGTATGTGCGAACGCCTAACAGGTCCAAAGTCTCTCTCTGCCACAACATAGGCTTGAATATTACTTCTTCAAATCATAACCAGTTGATATATTTTCCTCCAAAGCCAAACAACCTTCCTCACAACAGGTGATGCAGCTTACACAGCAGAAGGGAACCATGTCTCATCTGCTCTGCACCTGTTTGCCTATGAAACAATTTAATTGGCCTGAAAATGGTTGGTGTGGTGTAAGCAGTCCTCATCGCTTTGCAGTCAAAACCGGAAAGTTTCATGCTTTGTTTAAACAAGCGAGTGTGGTTTCCATTTTAGTACAGTTTTTCTGAAGTTGTAATGTATATCTGAATGTAAAGTATTTCTCCTGTGTTAGCATAAAGCATAGACATGATCTCTATTAAAGTAGTATGAACAGTGCAAATATGTAATATCTTTAACTTTACATAGCAGAGGGTGAATCCTCTTTTCTGAACGTATTTACGTTCAGAAAATCAAGTTTAGAGCAGATTTTGACAAAAAAATAAGTAATGACAAGGCATCATCTTAGACGCAGCTTTTATTTGATTCATCCTGCAGGAGATGTTTGATGCCTCACTGAAAGACAGAGAAATGAGTTTCAAATCAGCGCCTGGCACCACCATGTTCCTGCATTGGCTTGTGGGAATGGTCTATGTCTTCTACTTTGCTTCTTTCATCCTCCTGCTGAGAGAGGTAAGAAAAACAGGCTATCCAATACAATCATTTAGGGAAGCAAGGCCTGAGTGCTTCAAGCTAATTTTTCAAATAACAGGAATACAAAAAAAAAAACATCTTCTGTGCTCTAAATCATTCTACCTTCTGTCTCCATTAGGTGCTGAGACCTGGAGTGCTGTGGTTTCTGAGGAACCTCAATGATCCAGATTTTAACCCGGTGCAGGAAATGATTCACTTGCCCATCTACAGACACCTGCGGCGGTTCATCCTGTCCGTGGTTGTCTTCGGCTCAATTGTGTTGCTCATGCTGTGGCTACCCATCAAGCTCATTAAACTACTGCTGCCCACCTTCCTTCCCTACAATGTCATGCTCTATAGGTGCGCTGCAGGCACAGCAAAGATATAATTCACTTACCAATAAACTGTATGAAACCTGCTGCTCAGTGACGAATTTACTTGTTTGGACCTGAGTTTATGCTGTTAGAAACTTCCAGTAAAAGATTTAGTCTGGTTTTTGTTAGATTAAAGTTTCTTTTTCTCTTCTGTCACTCTTTTTCTCAGTGACGCCCCTGTCAGTGAGCTGTCTTTGGAGCTATTATTGCTTCAGGTTGTGCTTCCAGCTCTACTGGAGCAGGGACACACTCGCCAGTGGCTCAAAGGCCTGGTCAGAGCGTGGACAGTCAGTGCTGGATATTTATTGTAAGCCAAGTTTGAACACACCCCCAGCCAGTCATATTTTCTTGTATACTGACTACCTGTAACTATCTCACCACTTTGTGTTGTCTACAGAGACCTCCACTCCTACCTCCTTGGTGAACAAGAGGACAATGATGCCAACCAGCCTGTGAACAACAACAACAATAACAACCCTCCACATGGTCATCATAACAACAACAACAACCCTGCCCCAGCTGTTGGTGAAGGGCTACATGCAGCCCATCAGGCCATCCTGCAGCAAGGGGGACCAGTGGGTTTCCAGCCCTACCACCGTCCTCTTCGCTTCCCTTTAAGGGTGAGAACAGCTCACAGTTCTGACTGTGTATTAAAGACCTGGCTTTGAGGAATCCACTTTACAGATAGATGTGTTGGATAAACCAGGATACTGTGGTTCCAAAACTGGACAGCTTTTAGAGATGCGAATAGGTGGCCATCTTTGAAAAGCATGCATGGTCAGAAGTGTTCTAGTGCATGTCTTTGACTTCTGCTGACAAAGCTGACTGACTTCCAGGTTTCTTCTCATGCATGTGATGTAATAATTGAATAGGCTCTTAGAAACTTTCCAGCGTTTTTCCAGACATGTGATGCTTGTGCAACTGCTGTGACCACAATGATGCTGAACTACTGCTGGCTGTTTTGTGTTTTGTTTCGTCTTTTCTTTTCTGAAATTTGAGTCACTCACATTCACATTTGAAAAAAATGGTCGACTTTAACACTAGAACCACCAAGGAAGGGTCATTTTGACCCTGTCCTGCAGCAACAGCAGTAATGACAAAAGCCAGTTGAACAAGTTAAGTAAATTTTCACCAAATTGATTTTGATTATTTCATTAAAGATCATAGTTCTCCATACTTTAGACTCTCTGTCCTGTCCTCAGTCCCATCAGCAACCCTTTCAGCCCTGCAGTAATCATCTTTTATCTAACTAAAGTAGCCTATATATTTCTCTATCAGTGACATCTAGCTAGCAGCAGTTTTAGGTGTAAGTGGTAGTAATTTATTTCTTTTTTTATCTCACACGCCACAAAATTCACTATATGATGAATAAACCCATTGTAGAAAACATCATGAAATATGAGATGATGGTGTATTTAACAGGGTTACATGATTTTTAAAATGCATAGTGGTCAAAATGACCCCTTGGTTCTAGTGTTAAATGATAATGCACTGCTGACTAAAACATTAAATGGTTGGATCAGGTGAGAAAACAGAGGCAGGCTATTTTTTTATAGATAACACAAGCCTTAAACTAAAGATGTCTTTATTCCTGTAATTTGTGGTTTCTGAGACAAATTTAGAAATGAGCCAACGCCCTAGCTGCCACTCACTGTACATCTGAGTCAACACAAGTCTGTTATTACGCTCCTCATCTTTCATGTTAAACACCCTAATCTGTTAGACCCTATTTATACTATTTATAGCTTTATATTTTGGAACAGGAATCTGTAAAATAGAACTTGGACTTTGCAGCATGTCCCATCTTGTGACTTTTAACCTAAAATTTGTCCTCTTTTTCCCAGATTGTGTTGCTGATAGCATTTATGTGCATCACTCTGCTAGTGGCTAGTCTGGTATGCTTAACCCTACCAGGTGAGATGTGGTAGTTTTCCTGCACACAAACCATAATTAAAAAGTACATCTCTTTATATATGCGTGTGTGTGTGTGTGCATGTGTGTGGGATCTTTGCTTTGAATCAACAGTTTTTGCTGCCTCTACACAGATGAAAATGCTGTGGTCAACTTGGTTTTTTTTCCACCTGTTTTACAGTTTTTACTGGCCGCTGGCTGATGTCCTTCTGGACAGGAAATTCCAAAATCCACGAGCTGTACACAGCAGCATGCGGTCTGTATGTCTGCTGGCTGTCTATCCGTGGAGTCACTGTTCTGCTGGCGTGGATGCCGCAGGGACGCACAGTTATCCTACACAAAGTCCAGGAGTGGACGCTCATGGTGAGTATCAGTGAGCAGACTCAGTTGTTGGCAAACTACAAAATTGGGCAGCTGAGTGTTATGCTAATTGGTTGCTCTCTTTCCAGCTTTGACACTCTCTAGGGCCAAACTGAAAACAGCTCATTAGCTGATACCCTAAATTGCCAACATGTTCCTAGAAGTAATACTCCAAGAGTTTTGTACCATCAAAGGAGTTTAACATTTAAGGTGTCATCCATGTTTTCTTACCCTGAAGTGTCCTGTCTGAATGTGTTTTTTGAAAACCCTCATTTGTTTGTGTAGATCCTGAAGACCCTTGTTGTGGCTCTGCTGGTTGCTGGAGTCATTCCTCTGCTATTGGGCCTGCTGTTTGAACTGGTCATTGTGGCTCCACTCAGGGTACCCCTGGACCAAACACCCCTTTTCTATCCCTGGCAGGTAGGATTGTATTCATGTGTGTTGCTTTTTCCTAGTGGGATCTTGGAGGATACCTAAGAGTCTTTAAGGAGTTCTTACAGTTATGTTCTTCCATTGATCTTGTCTGCAGGATTGGGCTCTTGGAGTGCTTCATGCAAAAATAATTGCTGCCATCACTCTCATGGGCCCTCAGTGGTGGCTGAAGACTGTTATTGAGCAGGTTGGTACCAGATGCAAACTTTTTGTTTTAGTTATGACCAAATATCAAACTGATACTTGGCTACATAACTATGAATGGTTTTTAGTCTGTTGACTCATAGTGTATTGTTAAAACAAAAGAAACAGAGCCTATAATTTATTATTCGTGTTTCTGGATGACCAGCATCTTTTGAGTGGATCCCTGCCATATCTGTTTGACTATAGAGATCATTAACAATTAGTAGAGTATAAAGTATAAACACTCTGTCTTTCTAGGTTTATGCAAATGGGATTCGCAACATTGATCTCCATTTCATCATCCGTAAACTGGCAGCTCCTGTTATTTCAGTCCTGCTGTTGTCCTTGTGTGTGCCATATGTGATTGCTGCTGGGGTGGTGCCAGCTGTAGGTGAGTATCTATCTACATACAGCTTTGTTGAAGTTCTTCTCGGTTGAAGACTTTCCTAACCAGACTAGTACTTGCACATTTAAAATATACAGTGCGTTATAGTCTCAGTGGCAAAAGAAAGCAAAAGCACCAAAAGTTTCCGCTAGATTTATACGTTTGTGAATAAAGCATTAGACCAGAGAAAAAAATCATTTTCATTTTTTTCCTCATTTGTACACTTGTTTTGTTTGTTTTTGTGAAAAAGATTTCACAGGGGATATGTGGAGTGTGTTTCATTACATCTGTCAGGTTTGGCAGTTAAAGGTCAAGGTCCTTGGTCTATTGTATTTCTGACCTTGATAATTAATGGGACTTTTATTGAAATATCGTATAATTGATTAAAATGATGCTTTGCTTTTGCAGGCGTTACACCAGAGATGGAGATTCTAATGCAGAGGAGAATCTACCCCTTCCTCTTGATGGTGGTCTCACTCATCGGCATCCTCTCCTTTCAGATTCGACAGTTCAAACGCCTTTATGAACACATCAAGAACGACAAGTACGAATCTGTGACTATAAAAGAGGATTTCAGTTTAAATATAGAAAGTTAAACATGTGGTTCAGACTCTCTTTGTTCTAGTTGGATGTTTTTGGTTTAAAAAGCATCATTGATGATCCATTGTGCATATAAGTAGTCTTAAAATTAGAAAATTGTCATTTAAGTCAAAGTTCATAAAAATTAATAGTAATAATGTAGTAATCTTTATCTTTGCAGGTACCTGGTCGGCCAGAGGCTTGTCAACTATGAACGCAAAGCTGGCAGAGGAAGCTCAGTCCCACCCTCCAACCCTGTGGCAGAGTAAATCTTTGTATCACACGATGCCACGTTTTTGCACCTGTTACCCTGCGTACACCTTGTCCAGCCCTTGGCCCATCCCTTTTGATTCAGCTCAGCCCTCAGACTGTAATCCTTGAAATCACCTGTGATTATTGCTGGACTTCTATGGGTGTTGTTCAGATTCATTTCATCAAAGGCAGGATGGAAAAACTTTATATAATAACAGGACAGCTGAGTAATCCCCTTAAACAAACGGAATAGGCAGGAGCATTAAAGATTTCTTTTGAAGCCCAACATCTGTATTGAGATTCATGCCTTGCTTTATAAAGTGCTGCCTGATTTAACTGTACATGTGTAAATACTTTGAAAGCAGACTTTGTCTTAAAGGACCGCGATGTGGATTAATGCAATGACCATTGTACATCTTAAAAGTGTATGTATAATTTATTAAATCGAAGTGACAGTTTATTTTTTTTGTTGCATCTATTCTCAAAACACTGTCTGTGTGTGATTAACTTGTAGATCTGGGTTTATTGCAGTGATAAAGATAAAATAACCTTCATTTTCAACTCTAAATTTTCAATACTAATTTATTACTCTAAATTATTGTTGCTTTACTCAGACCTGAGTAATGAGAGCAACTTAAAATGTTGCATTATATGTATATCAAAAGCTGCTAGATATAATCTTAGAATATTAATGCATCTTTTTAATTTGGGATTTTGCTATAAGGGATATAAAGTTATCCCATATATTCATATATAACTGGGAATGTGTCTAATATATAACTGGAGGTGGTGTGATTTTCTCATCCTTTGCTATAAGTGGGGAATGAAGTACAATTCCAAAATTTTCTGCAAGAACACCAGGAATCTCCTCATCTTTAAGGTCTGCGACAGTTTCGACCACATGTCCTCTCTCCTCTGATGGAAATGTGGTGATGATTAACCTGTGACCAATGTAGGTAAGCCTCCCGCCTGGTCTCAGAATAGTGCAGAGGGACTTGCAGAAGAAGATGGAACTGGGAGAGCTCTGGTGGTACTGGCACATCTCATCGAAGTCCTCCAGACACCGAGGATCGAGGGTGAACTTGTAGATCTCGTGCCAGTTTCCAGCTACTCCTCTGTTTTCTTCATTTTGCCACTCCAGAAAGTGCATCCCCATGTCCTTCCTGATGCGGTACACTCGGTGCTCCTGCTCCTGGGGGTCTTCAGTATCCAGGGAAAGGGGGACACTGAAACCGGGAACCCCAAACCCGACGTCGCACAGCCAGCGCTGCCCCTCAAGTTCAACCAGTAGGATCAAGTGGTCAAAAGGTGGGCCGTAGTAACCCGTGAAAGAGTTCTTCACCTGACCTGAGAGTACAGTGACCTGGAAGCCCAGTCTGGTCAGCAGCCACGAGAAGAGGCCGTTGTTCTCGAAGCAGAAGCCGCCTCGCCGGTGGTTCACGATCTTGTCATACAGAAGCGGGAGGTCGAGCTGGACTCGACCGCCGCTGTGCACCGTGAGGTTTTCAAACGGCACCGACATGAGGTGACAGGTGTGAACCGACCGCAGCACCTCCAGGCTGGGCTCCGCAGCGCCCGTAAACCCGATACGAGCCAGATATTTTTTCATGTCCATCTTCACGGAAGTCATATTCGCCTCTGTTTATGACGTCCTTATATACTTGAATATACTTTTACTTTAGGTTAGACTTGGTAAAAGACCATAAGTGGCTTAAACCAGGTTTGTTTCCTTGTTTTAGTTTATGAGGATTTTTTTGTTGTTGTTCCTGCAGGCGGAGTGTTAAAGGAAGTTCATTAAAAAAAAAAGTTTAAAAAGTAAAATACAGTCCAAGTAAAACTTTTTATTTTTTTTCTCCACGCTGTTGATTTAAAAAAAAATGTAGTTGAAAAAAAATGAAATAATTTTTTAAAAAGAAAAAAGTTTTGCTTTTTTATTTTCTAAGAATAAGATTTCTTCTGATGAATATATAATTTAATACTTAATTTTTATTTTACTTAATTTAAAGCTCTTGTTTTGTTTTCTTTATTCTTTTGACATTCTTTGTTGTCCACAGGTCCCTGTACAGAGACAGCAGGAAAAGTATCAGTTCAGTCTACATTTTACGTTTCTTGCGTTTTCTATGCGCGTATTATATCAGCATGATAAACTAGCTGGGTTTCAAGCGTTTGTTTGCCTTTTCAGTTTAAATTTAATGCGTTAAAGTTGGTTTCCTGTACGTGTATCACGGTTCGGCTCTGATCGGCTCACCTCCTGGCTCGAGGTTTTGTTTTGTTTTTTGTGACGTCACACGTGGACACGCCCTTCTCCACAGCAGAGGGAGAAAGATGGCGCCCACACACGTACTGAGATGCTGTCAACGGGGCTTAGCATGGATACCTGTGATTTTTATCGCGCTTGTCGTCTGCTGGTCGTATTACGCTTATGTGGTGGAGCTTTGTATATGTAAGTAGACACCCCGCCGCCGTCTGTCGCTTCTTTTAAAGCCGGTGTTAACCATAGTTCCTGACACACAAACACACACAGCAGCGACTGCTGGCGAGCAGGAAGTAAATGAACTGCAGCTCAACAAAGGTGTTGGCAAACCCGTCCAAATCTAGATCCAGCTAATTATCTGTATGTTGCCACCGCTTGGGTTGCCATATTTTCAGGGGAGGGCTATTTTAGTCAAAGAAAAACTAGCACTGTGCTGTTTTTTTCTTCTTTAAAGCTTGCCCGAGACGGGCAGCTCTGTGGTTTTATGGTCAAACTAAATGAGTCTAGATGGAGAATTAAAACTAAACGGTATTTGGCCGACCGACCACATAAATGCCAGACTACATGTTCTGTTAGATGGGTTTTTTTTCTTCTAAAAGGAATTGTCTATTTAATTGTGTAAGATTGTATCTAAATGGAGGCGAAAACAAGATTTGGTTGTGAAGGATTGCCAGCTTGTGTATTTTAGTTGTCAGGTCCTAAACTTTATCTTTAACTCCAACTCGAAGACTAATTAAATATATTGTTTAGATTAATGAGGTAATGGATTATGTTGCCGCTGTGCTTGGGATATGTGAGTTTTGTTTATTTCCCATTTTTAGCTTTTATTTACTTATTAGATGAATGACTAGGTGAAAGTTTCCATTGGTTTTTGTTTCATTTTTACTAAGCCGATGAAGTTTAAGGTTGTTGCATAATGTCAAATCATTACAATTTCTGTCTAAACATTTGGATATAAAAGGTCAAAAAACCAGAAAGCACAGAAGGGATGAGAAGTGCTCAGAGAAATCTAAACTGGAGTGGGTAACCTGCTCAGTAAGATTAAACAATGCTCCAGAAGGGCAGATTGGATACGTGGGTCATTGTCATGTCTTTAATATTTTTGGTACAGTATTAGTATTTTGTAAAGCATGCTTCATAGAAGCAAATACAGTCTCGATAAAAGATATGATTATTTTTCTAGTTATTTTTGGTGGGTCTTTACCCACCAAAATAATGTAGAAAAATATATCAATAATCTTCTCTGTTTTCTCTTTACAGTCACCATCCCCAGCCTAGGAGAGCAGAGTAAGTGTCCCAGGAGATCAAGCAAT
Source organism: Andinoacara biseriatus (assembly GCA_015108635.1). Lineage (NCBI taxonomy): Eukaryota > Metazoa > Chordata > Actinopteri > Cichliformes > Cichlidae > Andinoacara > Andinoacara biseriatus. The sequence continues at coordinate 10,200 of VUQJ01006988.1, read as the reverse complement.
ATTTGTTTAATAGGTCCTGAATGGAAGTTTACTGAACTAAGCATGTTTTATTGGGATAATCTCACCTAGGCTTCTGGAAATGTACACTGTAGACTTGGCTTTAAGAAAAGAAAAAAGGCTGGCACAGAAAATGTGCTTCCTCCTAAAAGTGCTGAGGTTTGCCTGCTTGTAGCCCAGCAGCTCCTCCTCATTCAGCATAAGTCATTAGCTTTCCTCTCTCATTAATTAACTGCGTAGTTTTCTTTTTTCCTTTTAGCTTGTATCTCAAGTTATAGTGGCATTTCCTTATTGTGAGCCCACACATATCAGTGTGTATATTGTTGATCCTGATGCTCAGTTTTCCCCCCTCCAGTCATCTACCTGATCTTCTTCCACCTCTCTTTCATCATGTTTGTGTGGTCTTACTGGAAGACCATTTTTACCAAGCCTGCCAACCCTTCCAAAGAGGTATGCCACAAATCCAGTTCTCCAAAACAAGCCTGCTCTGTCTGCCTGTGTGTGTAATCCCCTGCTGCACTAAAGGCGTCTTTTTAAAAAAAAAGCTATGCTGCTCCCTTCTCTCCAGTTTTGCCTCCCCAAGGCTGAAAAGGAGCGTTATGAGAAGGAGGAGAGGCTAGAGTCCCAGCAAGAAATCCTGTGGAGAGCTGCCAGCAGCCTGCCCCTGTACACCCGCACAGGCGCAGGAGGTACGTCTGTGTCGCTGAATGTAAATGAGGATGAATTTGTGCTGTTTTGAATTTATTATCACTGTGATTATTGTGCTAATTTATTGCAGCGATCCGCTACTGTGACCGCTGTCAAGTTATCAAGCCAGACAGATGTCATCACTGCTCAGCATGTGACATGTAAGAATCATCATTCCTTGTGAATTCCTGCAGAAATTTTTTTTCTTTTCAGTTTTTGAAAGCTGATCTCTCTTTCTTTTTTTTCCTCTGGCAGGTGTGTGCTGAAGATGGACCATCACTGTCCCTGGTATGTAAGAGTTGCTTCCTGCTTTGTTGCATCTGTTTCGTTGAGTTAGTCAACCAAGAGTAAACTGCCTTCTAGACAGATGCCCGTTTTGACTGTCAGTTTATATAACTAACATATCTTAGAGCGTGACATGTTACTAAACCTGTTACAAAAATAGCTTAAGAATGCTCTTTGCTTTGTCCCACCTTACCAGTAGCTTTCACCTTTTGCAAGGTTTGATGAGATTTCTCCTCTGAGGAAATAACATCCAGTGTGGTGTTTGTGTCTGCAGGGTGAACAACTGTGTGGGATTCTCCAACTACAAGTTTTTCATCCTCTTCCTGGCCTACTCGCTGGTGTACTGTTTGTTCATTGCAGCCACCGTTCTGCAGTATTTCATAAAATTCTGGACAGTGAGTAATGATGCACTCGCACCACAGCATGGAGTGAATGTGTGACAGAGATGCAGATTCGGGTAGCGCGTCAAAGCTGGGATGAGCATCTCTTGAATTGGCTGTGCATGGCGCTGACCTCTCCTGTGCTGCGCTGTGCCACTCCTCTGTTTTCTCTGTCCTCTTTCACCCTTCACCCTCTCAGCCCCCCCCCCTCCCCCCTTCCCTTTTCTGTTATCCCCAGTTCTCGCACACTGGCTCATTGTTCTCCAATCTTTTCTCTTTTTCTGCCTCCCTCTACACTATCAGAACCATCAGTCACACCACTCACGTGGCCGCAAACACCTCCTCTCTTTCTTGTATTTTCTCTAATGCAGCTGCTTCACTTCAATTTCCTCTCATCTTTTCTTCTTTTATCCCTTTGTTTGCTGCCAATCCATGCACAGTTTTCTCTTTCACCCCACTCTCTCATTCATCCTCCCGCTCCCCACCCCTCCACCCAACTTGGCCTTGACTTGTATTTGCCTCCTGATTTCTAAGTGCTCCCCCTCCCCTCCCGTCTGTTCTCTCCTGGTGTTGCTAACCACTCTCGTTTCTGTTTGTACTAAAGCTTTGCCGGAGGAAATCGGCAGAAAACTGCCCAAAGGTAAAGCAGCCATCCTCCAAAGCCTTTCCCTCACCGTCCTTGCCATTTTTCTTTTAGTGGTGTGCATGCAGTGAAGTGGCTCACATGAGACTTTTTTTTTCTCTGTCTCTTCTTTCATTGCTCTTGCTTCTCCACAAATCTCCCAGATGTGAATTTGTTATTGATGGCTGTCTCGTTCTCCTCTTCTCCCATCTCTCCCCCCCAGAATGAGCTGCCAGACACTCACGCCAAATTCCATGTCTTGTTTCTTTTTTTTGTGGCCGCCATGTTCTGCATCAGTATTTTGTCCCTCTTCAGCTACCACCTGTGGCTTGTAGGGAAGAACAGGTCGACTATAGGTAACAAACACACGCGCATGCACGTTTTAGATTTTTCCTTTTTTTTTTTTCTTTTTTTTTAACCAGCTCAACAGGTCAACATATTTTCCTGGTATAAAAATGTATCTAGCACTGATTTTCAAATCTCCTAAGACAATTTGTCAAATTGTTAAACCTTTTTCCCTTTTCACTGATGAATGACCATTTTATCATTATCACAGTAATAAATTAGGGTTTCTAAAAATTTTCATTTTCCATTTTCTCTGTCCTTTTTCTCCATCTTCCTCTTACCCTGCAGAGGCATTCAGAGCACCAGTCTTTAGGACAGGTTCTGATAAAAATGGCTTCTCTCTGGGTTTCCAAAAGAATATCGCTCAGGTCTTTGGTGATCAGAAGGAGTTCTGGCTGCTGCCCATCTTCACAAGGTAAAAAAAAAAAAACGAGACAAACTTAGAATTTCACAGAGAGCAAAAAAGGCCAAAGGTAGTGGCTCCATGGTCTTATTGATGTTTTTGTCTTGCACACAAAAGATCCATGATTTGAGACTGGGAGGAGACACAAACCCATTCACAAGTTGGTGTATTCCTAGTGCCAGTCCCAAACCCGGGCAAATGGGTTGCTTCAGGAAGGGCATCCAGCTTAAAATCTGTGCCAAATCGTGTGCAGATCCATCTTCTATGGAGACGTCTTGAGAAATATGGGAAACGAGTAATCCAAAAGTACCTCTCAGACAGTGGAGGTCTAACAGAGCCAAAATCGAAAAACTCTGACATAGCTGTTTAATAGCCGAAGTAAAGGCTAAAATTTTTATCTTTATTCTTTTAAATATCAGGCTAACTTGCAACCACTGTATGGGTCTTAAACCTGCATTCTTTCTAATGGGCACCAGGGGGCGACTCATCTGGTTGCAAAAGGTTTTTTGTTTTGTTTTCTTGTTTATAATAAAAGCCTGTGCTAAAATTACTATACTTCTTCTCATTTGCTGTATGACCTCAGTAAATACTTTCCTGATTAGTTTATGGCTACAAATGCTCAGCCTAATCTTTAGTTTCTCTCCTTGTTTCCTGCAGCCAGGGAGATGGTCTGACGTTCCCCACTCGGCTGGTCAACGTTGATGTAGAACAGGCCACAGTGCACTCAGAGCCCAGTAAAAGGTGCTAAATCTGGGTGCAATAATATAAGCTTCTGAAAAGACTTATTTTGAGAAAAATAGTGCTAATGGCAGTTCATGTTTTCCAGCGCTGCTGACATCACCGTGAGTCCACTCAGCGAGTCTCAGAACCGCCTCCTGAGCAACGAGCAGCATGCTAATAACGTCGGAGACCATCTGGGAAATAACACCGTCAAATCAGGTGAGTCCCGGCAGTGGTGGTATTATTATTATTATTATTATTATTATTATTACACAGACAGAATTTCCATTAACAACTCGCCCTATCACATATTCTATTCTGCCTGTCCTCGCAGCTGAAAGTGAAACCATTACAATCTCAATGGAGAGCGAGTCCTAACCAGGTAATCACAGCCACCTCTCAGTGCGTCTGTAGCTCTGTCTTAATGGTCCATGTATGCCTGTAACAATCAGATTTTTCCAGATAGAAGTAATTTGTATAAATGATGTATAAAATATTCTTTTTGTTTGTTCACAGGAGAAACGCCTCAGTCATCTACTACGATGCCTTAAGCAACGCTAGAATTTAATTCATCACCAGTCCGCCAGCGGATGCCCATTCACAGTAACTATGGAAGTCATGTTTTCCCTGGCATTAGCATTTACGCATGCAGTGTCATGAGCACATCTCACACCTCTCTTCATAAGATATGAGACGAGCTTATTCGCAGTTACACCAATGCAAATACACACAGTAACACAGTATGTTATATACATATTTCCTTGGCTTTTTTTCGCCCAACTCCTACAAGTGAAGCATTTATTGATGAAGAAAGTCTTGGAGTGAATCAAAGCTGCTGTTGTGCCGAATACTTCCAGGGTGCACCAAGACAAAGCTGCAGTGAAGAAAACCTGGAGCAGCTTTTTTTTTTCTTTTTTTTTTAAGGAAGGCAGCGCATGATGTGGAGGTGGATCATTTTACCCTTAATTTTATTATTTCCTTTGTTTTTTGGTCTAATTTTTTAGTACTATAACATTGGAGCGTATCAATGATCCACACCTTTTGAGATGGATACTTCCCAACAAACCTGGACTATCTTACAGAGGACTCTGCTGCACGGCGAACCAGTGCACAACAGGGAAGGCTGTCGCTGGCTTTTGGGCAGAATTTTGAATATCAGAGCACAAGATGGCGCATTTGCACTTTGTAGATTATCCATCAACAAAAAAAAAAGTGCCGCTTTTTTTCCCTTTTTCTTTTTTCTTTTTTTTAAATCATGTCCAAAAAGCATCCCAGGTGCAACGGATGTTGGACGATCGTGTTTTTTATGGTGTAGTGTGCATGTGAGTGAGAGAGAGAATGGTGAGCAACAGTTGAAGTGGCAGTAAAAATGTTCTTTCCTACTATCAGAGACTAAAAGAATCAGCTTTATGTGTTTTTGTGGCTATCTTGTGGCAAAACCTTCTGCTTCAAATGGATGGTTTAACTTTGGAGATGAAGCTCACACAGTGCAAAGTGCAGCGTCACTCACTAGCTGTTCTTTTAAAGCCTGATCAGTGATTCTTAGCCCGCAATGTGCACAGCCTGTTTTTCTACTACTCAGTGCTTCAACCTTTACAAAGACACCAACAATCTGCCAAATAAGGGCTGGCCTGTCAGGAGCGCTGACCTCTGAACCTGAAGTGTTTACAGCATATTAGCTTTATCCTGACCTCACTGGCTAATGTCATCATAACCAAATTGAATTTAACAGTAGTTGTGGCGCAATATTTTGTACAACATTTATCTGTCAGTCCGACCTGTTGTGGGTCATGATGTCTGTGCAATACCAGTGCTGGCCAGCAGGTGGAGACAAAGACACCTGTTTGTCCACTCATTCAGCTTAATAATTTGGGGGTTTTTTGTATCACTACATCACTTGCTCGGGGCTCAGTTCACTTTTGATTACATCTTTTTTTCTTATTATTATTATTAATATCCAATTAATATGCATTAATTTTCTGTAATAACTCACCTAGATTTAATTTGAAAGTGAATCCAGCCCTTCTGATAGAGATGTCGGCTACAGCTTCGGCTCACCTTGTCGCTGTAGTCGTGTGGTGTGTATTTTAGCTCAGTGTTGTGTTCTTGAGCCTTAGCCTAGTTTATAACCCATACTGTATCAGTGTTGAACACCAGAGCTGTGATTCGCAAGGTCTGCGGAAATCTGTAAGGTAAGCATTCATAATGCACAAGGGGCAGTGCTGAGGAGGAGGTCACATTTGTCAGTACAACAAAATAACAGTTGTTCAGGAACGTGTTCCATCCTTTTCAGAGGAATATTGTTGTTTTGGTGCAACCTTTGAATTCACAATGACAGGCAATACAGCAAATTCCTGATGTCCATCATTACTCACACCTCTGGTCACATCCCTGTGAGGGTTGCTCGGCGAGCCTCCTGCTTAATATATCCAACCAGACACTGATGATGTACAAGTTTACAGCTGTTTCTATTATGTACAGTGTGTTAGTGTTGTCCTAAAGTGTGCTGAATGTGCCACAGATAGGACAGCGAAGGTATGAGTGCTAAAAACAGCCTGATCTTTGAACTTTATGTTTACTTTTTAATCCTCCAATCATCTTTGACCTTTTGAGCCCAAGTGTATTTATAATTACTCTTTTTGCAGACCAGTGATTG
>VUQJ01006986.1:21396-31772 GCA_015108635.1 Andinoacara biseriatus | reverse complement strand
ATGACTGGTACTTCCGCCCAGTTCCAGTATACCCTTTCATCTACATATGTGTGTGAGGTGTGAAGTGGTGTCCTTTGTTGTAGGAGTTTCTGTGTGTGTGTGTGTGTGTGTGTGTGTGTTTCTGCGTCTCTGTGGGGGATGTGAACAGGACTATAGTACCTTCGATAGCTCACTTTTACAAGTTTCACAAACACATCCCCATCAGAATAAAGGAAACCACAGTAATATATAGAAACAATCCATGAAAACATTAGATATGATAACTCATAGGAAAACAAACCATAATACTTCTAACAGTCAGCCAACTATTTCTCTGGAGTTCAGTGGTACAGTAGAATCACATGTTTTAAAAACCTCTTTTTTGCATCATAATTTAATGGTTCCTGGTATTTTGTTATATTTGTGGTATATTATCCACCTCCAGTTTAAGTACCAAGTGGGGGTTGGAGTTGGGGTTGGGGATGTTGGACCTAAATAGTTTGGTATGCTGGGGAGCAGGTGATAGATATAAACACCTGTCCATCACTCATGGTTAGAATCACATCCTCACACACCTCATTCTACCACTCTGAATAAAATAACACCTGAGACTTGTGCTTCTCCTGGCTCCAAATGCCACTGCTTGTTTTCTTTTCATGCAGAAGTATAATGACAAAGGGCTAAAATCCTATATCCCCAAAACACTTGGAGCAATGCAAAGCACCAAAACATTGAGCAATGCGCACGCACACGCACACGCACACACACACACACACACACACACACACACACACACACACACACGCATGGTTCAGTTTCACCGGCTCCAGCCCAAACTATAAGCTTTATCATAAAGGAAAATTTTAAGTCTAATCTTATAACTAGAGAGGCTGTCTGTCTCCTGAATCCAAATTGGGAGCTGGTTCCACAGAAGAAGGGCCTGAAAGTTGAAGGCTCTGCCTCCCATTCTACTCTTAAATATTCAACGAACCACAAGTTCCAGCAGTCTGAGAGCAAAGTGCTCTGCCAATAAAGTGTAGCCAATATGGTAGAAATATGCTCTCTTTCTAGTCCCAAATATGAATCTTGAACTTACCATGACAGAACAACCATCCAGCACAGCTGACAATGACAGCTTTTTAATTTAACTAATCACACAATTTTCTGCAGCTGTCTGACACATCAACTGGCTTCTGGAAAGTATTCCCAGCACTCATTCAAATACCAAAATGTCAAAGAGGGGTTGGATATTGATGTTACATTTGATCCTGGGCTGTTCATTCATTAGTCATGATCTAAATTTACATGTCTAACAGATGACTTGTGCTATGTTAAGTGCTTGTGTTGTAAATAGTATAGGCTAGTACATATACAGCACATTTCTACTCTATTTGAGCATTTTTCAACTACAAGCCTCATTCAGAAAAATGTTTATTTTTTTCCCCTATGCCTCAACAATTTTAACCTAATATTCACACATCAGTTGCATCAGGGGAAATCTCAGAGTTCAGTGTCCTGCTCAGACTAGAGGAGTTGGGGATCAAACCACCAACCTTCGGATTAGATTACCCACTCTGAGCCACTGTGGCTTCCCAATTATATTGTCAGGGGCTGACAGCACTCAACAGATTACCTTAAAGTTTGGGGCAAAAGAATACTTTTTCTTTATGTTGCTTTCATGTCTACCTTGCAGGCTTTTTGTGTTTATTTTGTAACCACAAGACATTTAAAGTAGAGAAAATGAACTAAGCTACTCTGATTTGTTCATCAGCATAAACACAAAAATATACTTAGAGTGGTGCCACTATTTTGTGTCCTTACTGAAATGATACAATACGGGCTGAAATGAGATGTCTGCAACTGAAGGACAGATTTTAAAATGCTTTTGAAAGCAAAAGTTTTAAAAGCAGGCAAGGGGTGGGTAAGGATTGTGTCTTTAGATTTGAGCTTTTCATTTTAATGCTATTTCTTTTGTTTTATGTACATTTAAATAAATATTGTGCAAACATATAATACGACTTTAGGAGCCAGATACAGACTTTTTCTAATATGCTTCTGTTAAAGCATATTAGAAGGAGAAAGTAACCTGTAACATTGTCTCGAGCAGGGTGAAAAGGTTAAAACACTTTTTAATTAAATGACAGTCTGCATTAGATTAGATGATACAGCTCTCCGGGTTATAGATTTTAGTGCAATAAATGTCCCCTTTTATAAACTGTGTGTTAGCAAAGTGAAATAATACTTCATGAAAGACCAATTAGCAGAGTCTAACAGTTGATGGCTTATTTGAGATGCTCTTTTTTGCCAGTTTTGATAATTGGCCAGTTAGTAAAACAGCTTTAGATAAGCCATATTCTACTCAAAGTTACATTAATTTCAAAGACAGCTGATGTGCAAAACAAACCCAGAAGCTAGAAATTGAATTCTGGCACTTAATCTTCCCACATCAATATCCTTCAAGTCAAAGAACGTGGAAAGCACTGTGATGATAAGGTTTCAGTATACATCTAAAATATGCATTTATTTATTTAAAGTGGACATTCCATGCAAATTCCACTTTTCCATTCTTTTTTTTACAATAATTAGTTGTGTATTTAGAAAGCTAGAAAACTTTCCCTGTATTTGTTTTCTTTCTCCATAAGTTTTCCCCTTGTGAGCATATCCATGTAGCACAGATCTGCCTTAAAATCCATATGGCCAGTCAGTTTGTTGCAGTTATTTGCTCACTTTTACTAAGTGTAACTTTAAAAGGTCTCTTCCACAAGCAGAGAAAGCCAAATAGCCTGTTGATTGTCTTCAAAAGTGAACTGTCCTCATAAATTCAGTGCTGATGATCCTGTGAATTACTCTGCAATTTATCAGAAAACCCTCACAGTGTGCCCACAGACCAACACAATGTCAAAATTGTAATACTGAGGCCAATCTGAGATTATAAAAACTTTAAGATGTTAAATAATGAAGTTTGCATTGACTGCTCATCTCTCTCTTTTACCAATAGCGGATTGACTTTAAAGCTGCTGATATTGCCTGGTTAAGAACAGATGTAAAAATATGGTCACAGGATGGACGTAGAATAAATCATCTGCAAGTTTTAACTGAAAATATGCACTCATTTCTTTGTTTCAAAGCAGTATAATATGTCAAACTGAGCAATCTTACTGTGAGATTGTAATTGGGAAAAAAATAAACAAGATTCATGCTGTGTTTTATTCTGAAGCAAAATTGCTGGATTAGAAAAAAGTTATGAATGAAAATATTAAACAATTTCCTAAACTGGTAATTTTCTATGTTAAGTTAAAAAATCTATACATTTCTTTTTAAATAAATGAAATTCAGTTGAGATTTTTCAATATGCTGAACAACCCACTGACAATATTTGGTAAAACTGACTTGGTTACTTTAGTAAATATATTTTCCAAATATGAAACTACTAATAAAGGATAAAAAAAATACTGCAAAAAAAGCCTATTAGTATAAAACAAGGTGTGATAATATAAATGATTAAAAAATGCTATCTCATACGTAGTTTCTGGTGCAAGTGCTTTGACTACTGTAAATGGAGTGAATACACTGCAACTTTGAATTTAACACAAACAGGTCTGAAAGACGACTGATAAATCACATTTCTTCAGCTATAACCTGCTGAAGCGCAGCTGTTTCAGGTTTTGAAATAAAATGTACTAATGAATGAAGTCATGAATTAGTATGATAAAAAAAAAAAGTTTAGAGCTCACCTGATGCTTCATGTACAGCATGAGTCATCCAAGGCCCATCATACAGTGCTGGGCCATAAGGTAGTAAATTGTCCTATTGAATGACAGTGTCATGGACACAGCTCATTGGTCACATGAAAAAATTGGTCATCATAACTTAATTATTTTTGATGTGTTTTTCATTTGTATCCATGAAAACTTTGAAATATAAAAAATAATCTTTTTGGGATGTGACGTTTCAAATTGTGAATTTATTACAACATGTAATGAATTCATTATTTCTCTTAAACAAAACACTTTGTAAGGCAGAATTAAAGATGCATGTAAAAAGTGAAGAACATAATGTTGGAATTAATGCAAATGCAGTGATTACAGTGATCACAATTACAAACGGAGCTGCTGCAGGCAATAGAAAATTAAATTAATACTGTAAATTTGTACGCTGTGAGTTACACAGTTAAATTAAAATTAAATTAAGTGTGATCTGCTCTCTGTTCTGCTTTACCTTTTGTTACTGCATTCCCAGTTTCACAAGTATTTGATAATACAATAATATATGGACATATATGGTCTATATGGACATTATAGGTTAAATTAATTATCTCACCATTAATTCTCTTGTATATAATTTTTATTGACATTATCTAAATTCTGGAACCATGATGAAGGACTCATTAATTGTCAAATCATTCCTGATTCATTCTTGACTTCCTCTTTAGTGAGGAAGCAAGCTTTTCTGTGCCTTACAGTTATCCAAAGAAACTGATGGAGTGTGTATTTATGTTTGTAATGCATGGTGCACCTCCACAGATATTGTAGAGATGTTTTGCTCCCTGGACCTGGAGTTTATAACACGGAAGTGCAAACCGTTCTAACTGCCTCGGGATTTTACAGTGGTGTTCCTCGGTGCTATTTATATACCGCCTGTCACGGGGTAACCCGTGCCCTAAAGGTCTGAATGCGATAATGGCCAATAACAGACTGCAATGACTTCTATTAGTATAACATCTTGCCAGCAAAATAGAGGTTGTTTTAGTGGTAAATGTTAGGCCAACGCTACACTGGTTTACTTTAAATTCAGTTAGATTTAATCATTCTCATTATTTCTATAGCATAAAAAATAAAATACAATGGGTCCACATCTTCAAAACCATTTATTAGCACAAAGCCATGCTATATAAATATTACCGAAATGTTTGGTGAATGCTCTGCTCCATGCTGCCACCATCTTGGAGATCCGGACTGCCAAACAGGATGTGGAAGGTTCCAAATCTTTTTATAGTATATATAACTCAATATGTAAGCAAGAATGTAGAGGGGAAATTTACCACTCTTTTCTTGTGAAGTAATCTTTGATGCACTGTAAACAAACTAATGAATTGATGATGTTGTGTCAAAGCTTCAGAAGAGGTAATTGGGATGGTTTATTTGCTCGTAGGTAAAGAAATCACTAATTGAAAGAGTTAATTGGTGAATTCTCTGGTGGTTTATTCTGGGGGACGGGCTTAGGTTTTATAAGCCTGGGTCATTGCTCCTGAGAGGGAGAGAGGATGGCATAGCAGGCCTAGTGAGTAATGCTAGTGAGTCTGCACGATGCTGTTCATGGGCTGCAGAATGACCACCCAGATGCCATGTTTAACATAGCAGGGAACTTTAATCATGCCAAATCAGGCAATTCCTGAGGAGTCAGCTGAATGAGAAGACCAAAATCTGGACAATCTATGCTTTATGGGCAGTCTGAAACCTTGCTGGGATAACAATCTGGCCAATGGGGGAGATAGAAGCCACTGACATCTAGACAAGAAAGCTCCTTACCACGCATGAGCAGTTTCACACAAAATCCAGCACACTAAGCGGGAGGAAGGAGGCTGAGGACTAGTGAGTCTCATAACCATTATCCAGGATAAAACAACCCTGCATGGCATGTACCACCAGTGATAGAAGAAGAACTTGATATCAAGAAATCCTATCAATGGCTGGACAAAGCTGAGCTGAAAAATAACACAGGCACTAATCACGGCAGCATCAGAACAAGCTCTAAGCACAAGGTCAATAGAGGCCAGCCGAACACAGTAGTGGTGGACGAGTGGAGGTAACAGTGGTCCCCGTGGGGATCAGAACACTTGGGACAGTGACCCCCAGACTGGGAGAATGGCTCCAGCAGATTTCAGGAATGACATCCAAGATCTCTGTCAGAAGAGTGTAGATGGATGGATAGATATAAAGCGAGAGAGAGATAGAGACATAGAGAAGGAGATAGAAAAAGACACATAGATATATGGAGGGATAGATATATAAAATGAAGCAGTTTCTCATTGGCCCACAGTCACAGTGAAGGCTTGTGACATATCATGCAGCATGCAGATGTGAAAATAGAGAAACAGGCAAAATTCAAGCACTCCAAGTGTTAAACAGGTCCACACTCACCATATCTAGAACTAAAAATCCCCTAATACCATGGCAAACAAGCATGACTCGGGGTGACAAGTCATGTTCACATATCTGATTAGTAATGAGTCATGGGTCTGATTACTAACAAATCATTCTTTTATGGAATACGGGTACACTGTTCAGTCAAGGCATGTGGGTAAATACACACGTCCTGTCTAGCAGTGTGGAGGAGTGTTTGTCCCTTTGCCTGGTTGCTGTATCTGTCTCTCAGCTTGGTTCACGCTCATCTAGCTGTTTTCAAAGCTAATCTTGCAGGTCATCTTACATCTGTGTTGTTTGTAGACTCAGAAGTGGTTCAGTGTTTCTAAAAGCTTTTTTATTTGCACTAAGATTTCAGGATATCAACCAAGAGAATAAAAATGCAGCCTGGGCTACCATCAGAAGCATAGGGATGCTGCCTTTCCTGTCTTATCTTTTTTCATTATTTTAACTTTATATTCCTTCCAGGGCTCTGGGTTTTGTGGAATTCATGGTTCTTGGGTTAGTTTTGATTCATCTCTAGATTTTTGAAAGCTAGTTATGCCTTGCGTTTTATTTTCTATTTGTAACTCACCCAGTATTCTCTGCATGTTTTGGTCTGTTCATTGAGGTTTGTAGTATTTTCTAATTGGATTCCTATGTGCTTATTTTTGTACCTGTAACCTTGAGCCTTTTAGTTCTTATTTTTATTCATTTTGAGACTATTTTCGTACTCACAGAGTTTACATTTGTTTAATGTATACCGCCTAGATGTCCTCTTGTTCCTTTTGCATTGTACTGAGTTCTTTGCCTGCTTTCATGTGCTCCCCTGGATGCTCAAGCGTCATTTCCCTTGGACTTTTTTTTTGTTTTCTAACATAAGAAGACATCATCATACAACACAGGTATCTGCCATGTTTGGAAATGTTTGTGCAAAATATAACTGCAAAACATTTCTTAAAAAATTAATGTAACTTACAGAAATAGCTCTTGAAATATGCACACTTTTCTGTTTGAAAAAAGTATTTGAATTAGGGAGTGTGTGTGTGTGTGAGAGAGAGAGAGAGAGAGAGAGAGATATACATAGAGAGATAGATAAACAGAGAAAATATAAAAAGATGAAGAAATATAAAGGCTTCAAAACTAAGATATTGATATCTATGTGGGGAAATGGCAGGCTTGCAAATTAATAGCTAAACTTGAACAAAAGCAAAACATTTACTTATATGAAAGACTACAGACCAATGCTGTATTATTTTATTATGCATTAATCAGTATTTTCTTAAATAAATGTTTTAAATAAATGTTTTACATTGTAATTTGCTATGAAGTTGGAAAGAAGCAAGCGTATCACTCCTCAGTGCATTTTGAGACATAAACAGTTTTCTCTTGTTGGCAGTCTCCTTTTCACCTGTGACAGATTTGTTTCTTTTAGCATGTAATGAGATTCAAGTTTGACGGTCTCAATTTACCAAACACCCGCATGTTGTTTGGGACACATTCTGCAGTGGTGGTTTGTTGGAAAACTGCCCATCAACCTGAAATGTTTTCCTTTCACCGTGCGATGCAATTATCATATTTAGATTAACCTACTGAAATTTAAGCAGCAAATTATTCATAAATGTATAGCTCTGTTGCCTTTCAAATCAACAGAGGCTGTTGTAAGGAAAAGCCAGCAACATGAAGATGGTGTATGAAGGAGGAAAAATGTTTGTTCTCTTTTAGCCTGAAACTCTTTCATACACATGGCAGAACTTGGTATTTCTGAATGATGTTGCTTGAACCCTTGTTCAAGTAAATAATTAAAAAGTCTTTTCTCATTCCTATGAAAAATGAAGTCAACCTGTTTCTGTTCACACATACACATGCACACAGCTTGCCATCAAGAAAAATCCCCGTGTAAATGCCTGAGCCTTGTGTTTGCAGCAGCCAAATGCTTGACTTGAGGTGAGCAGATGGGACAGTAATGGATGAGTTAGTGGAATCACTGATATCAAAGGCAAAGTAAGAACATCAAGAGAGAATGCTAATGATGAGTGTTGTGCCATTTGTCAGAGGCAAAGTGGTGAACAGATGGACATATATTAGGGGGAGGGCAAGCACTGTCTACAAAAGATGTAATTTATATGGGTTTGGGTGTTTGGTGTAACACACAGTTTGTATGGTGTCGTGCACAATAGAGGGTTGTGCAGTAAAACACACCTTTTGACAATCAGCATCACTGCACACTGTAACTTTTTTTTTTTTTTACCGTGCTATTTAAAAAAAAAGGGAAAAACAGTTTTGGTTTTTAGTACTATGATACCTGTGTCTCAGTGTATTAGTTAAGGAAATGAAATGTTCTTGGTGGGATTTGACAGCAATGACCTCGGAGTCACTTGAACAGCTTATGGTACATTATATGAGCACTATCATCTTATTTTCTTTTATGTCGAGAGAGGATGACTCTCTGTGACACAGCTGCTTATTCCTTTAATAATAAGACCCTTTTTTTACATTTTTATCTGTCCAGCCTCAAAGGCAGAACTTGTTTTCTTTACACTGGTAAATATGAGATTGACAGGCAGGCTATCATCCCCTCTCCTTGAGGTGAAATACAAAAGGAGACAATAGCGGCTGCAATACCAGAGGCATCCAGTGATTGAGTCAGGCCATCAGAGCCATCAGATGATCTGATTTAAGCTGGAATCACTTGAACTTTCAAATGATTTCATAAAAATGTGGGTTCTGTTGTATCTGAATAATTTGGAATTTTTTTTTAGATATTTTAAATTACAATTGGCTTTGTTCTGAATTAGTAAATACATACAGTTTTACTTTCAAAGTAGAAATCTTTTCATCATCACACACCAAAGCTTTATTTTCTCAACTGTATCATCACCAGGATCATCACTGGTGATATTCCCAGTGTTAGGGTCTGCAGTGCCTATGCCTGCTGGATATTGGGGTAGGCGTGGGACCTGGAGCACTCGCACTGTTACAAAATTCACAGCCCTCGTGATAATTACTCACACAGATTTTGAGCCCACAAGTGTTTTCAGTGTGAGAATATTAACACATTAACAGCAGATGTAAATGTAGAAATTTTGCAACAGGAAAACCTGTTTTCTCTGCCTTCCCAGCAATGAAAGTGATATCAGGCTGATGGAAAAAGGAAAAATATATCTATGTAGGAGAAACCAGAGTGAAATGGGCTGCTTGAAGAATGAATAGCCTTAAGGAGAACAGGATATTAGGTTAAATGCTGAAGACAAAAGGCTGTGGTACAGAAGAGGAGCGATGGGATGCATCTTAAAGCATTTTACCTTTTTCTCCATTTGTTCCCTCACTCATCAAGAACCATAATGCAGGAAGTGACAACAGAAACAGAGTTGAGGAATGAAGGAAACAAATCAAAATAAAATTGTCTGGGGTAGTTGCTCTGTTTTCAATAACTGATATACAGTAGTGTGCAAAACTCATGAGTCACCCTTCATTTCTTCATATTTTTCTAGGGAAATAGGTACAGTCATTTATTGAAACATCTGCAAATATACAAGGAAATAAAATATATAAGGCAAAACAGAGTTTGTACAATTCAAATGAGCCTGAAAGCAATTTGTTTTGTATGATTAACCTTATTCTTCAACACAACCAGAACTCTTTTAGGCAAGCTTTCTAATAACCTCTGTAGATCTCCAGGCTTCTTGAAGGACAAACCTCTTTTGATGTTGTGTTGAATTATTCATAGATCAGTTTTAAGTAGTTCAACAAACAAAAAACATTCCAGTGAAAATGGTCACGTATGAGGGCAGAACTAAGAATGAGAAATAAAAGCATAATAAATGCCCAAAGAGAAAACCTGGAGAACTGTTGCACAAAACCACTTTAAAATATTGCAAGAAGGTCTGGCTCCTTGGAAGCAAAATATAAAGAACTGGGGGTTGTGTCATGACTTGTGCACAGTATTATATGTTACTGATAAAGTGATGCTGTCAGAGGTGATGTAGATCGAGCCTGGAATTTTGGACCGCAGCCAACACTGAAAATACAACTGCTGGCACTAACTTATGATGCGTTATATCCCCATTTTTGACTCTCTGACAACAGTGTTTTTTCAAAATCTACCAGTGACGTGTCCAGTCGGAGCTTGGGTCACCTTCCATACCTTAAACCAATTACCGTGAAGTTGCAAACGGAAATCAGTGAAGAATTCAGCGTCAGCATTTTGTTGCTGGGTTATTGGGTAAAGAATGATTGATGAGTTATTATAGAAAGGTAAGATGACTAGGGGAA
>VUQJ01006978.1:13087-25301 GCA_015108635.1 Andinoacara biseriatus | reverse complement strand
AAGCCAAAAGGCCACCAAAGGCAGCCTCTAATGTAAATGCTGTCTCCAGGTGCACAACAGGAGGAGTGACACACCTGGAAGTGTCAGGTCTAAATTGTGGTGGACAGGAACAGGTTTTTTGGTGTGGTAACAATAATTTGTGCAGCATCTTTTTATGACACCTGATTGTTTATTAAATAGTTGTACAAAAAAAAAGCCTGATGTATTGTCTGCATTTTAATATAAGTGGTTGTTTATAACTTTGTTGTCTGTTAAATTTGTGCATAAGTTTTTGAAAATTAGAACTTATATTTATATTTTAAGTATAATAGTTTACTTAATTAATAGTTTGTTAAACAAATTTTTGATTTTCACAAACTTTTTTCTAATCTGATTTTATATTTTTTGTGTGTGCTTTAAGGGCCAATGCATTAATACAGTATGCTGAAATGAAAATTAAAAAAAATAACATGTGAAACAAGATATCAAACAAGGCAAGGCAAACATACTTGAAGGTGAAATATAAAGGTAAAATACTCAAAAACCAATTATACCCTAGACTCCAAGAAACTTAAAAAAAAATCTGATTCATCTGATGCTCAGTACACAGTTCTGGAGGGCCAAGAACTAGTGCCAAATCAAACGCCATCTGGATCCAATCCAGATTCTGGATTTACAGGCTAATTGAATTTAATATGTGAAACTCCATTTAACACATATCTGGCCATATCTCAGCTGAAAAAAAGACACATCACCCTCATTTGTTGCCGTAAGAAGCATATCACTATGGTCCATGTAACATTTGATCAGGATATGATCCAGATCCTCGAATATGTGACACAATTTCTGATTCTCAGCGCGATGACTCAGTTTCCCTGTTATTGCCCACCTGACATATCACATATTTTATCATTAGAAGAGATAAAGATTTTACAAAAAATGAAAAATGACCATGACATGAAAGTTATTTTAGTTCAACTTTTTAACACCTTGGAAAATTATGGGCACTAGGACCCATGTGTTATCTTGGTGATTCAATGTTTGGAGGGTGAGATGGACAACATCAGTTAAAACGTCTGCCGGGGGCGGGGTTTGCTATGCCAGGCACCGCTTGTTTTTGAATAGACTCTTTTTTTTTTTCTATCTCAGATTTTCTCTCAAAATGTTAAACTTATTACTCTGTCTATATGAAAGATCTTTACACATTTACAGCATTTGGCAAAGAACACAAATCTCATTCTTACTTCAGTGACATGTGAGTTGTGGTTATTGAAGCGTAGGAGCTTCTCTCCTACGCTTCTCCTATTCCTAGTCTCCCTCTGTGCTTTCATTGTGCTGCCCACTCTTTATGCAGGAACTGAATAGTATCAGCTGTTTAGTAGAGCTGAGATGTAAGAATTTCACTCTAAACAGCTTTTCTGTAGGACCAAATACCATGTGCCCTGTATTCAAATCCACAAATGTAAGTTTTGTCACTCCTTGGCAGTCTCATACACTAGTAGTAGCTATACAGACGTTTCTGAACCCAGTGGACTAATAGACTCTGTGTTTGACTTCTGTTTATGCTCCGCTTCATCTTGCGCACTGCATACTAGCAATCCTTCTCATTTCCCTTAACATCTGCATAGTAGCGCTAAACATGTGATTCTATAGCAGTATCCCCTTTTGAACCACCCATGTCACTTGGTGGATGGAAGAGAGAAACACCTCATTTCATTTCAGTCAGTTGGCCTGCATCTGCTAGCTACAGCTCCACTTGTCCTACCTAGCAGAAGAGTTTAAAGTAGTCAAGTGCATGATCTAATAGGGTTTGAGGAAAGAACATGCCAAGGAAGTTGACAGCCGGGCTTTGACAGAAATGGGCTGCAAACACAACTATACAACAAGGAGAGATCTTACTCAGGAAATGGGACATAATTGGAATAGCTTGGAAGGCCTTGTTTAATCAAAGAGCAAGAGCAGGCAAGAGTAAACTCCAAAGAGAGAAGAACTGTGATACTCTCCCCATCCGAGTGAACAAAGGCACCACTGCACTGCCGGTCTGGTGAAAAAAGAACCGAAGGCATATACAGATGGTTCCATAATAACATTTTGCAGATGCTTGCATGCATTGTGGATCAGAAAAGAATAAAATATCACCAAACCAAAACCAACTTTTCCCCCCAGATGTGGCTAGTTGGTCAAAGAGAGGGATGAAAATCATTTCAGTGGAGCTGACTACACAATAGGAAAAAGGATTTGCAGAGGAAGGAGAATGGAAGACCAACATATGCCAACAACTGCTCAGCTTTTAAAAATTTCAAGGGTGGCAGACTTGTTGTTCCCTGTGGAGGTTTTGGTATTTCCTTACAGTCCCTCACAATCTGTGAGGAGCCCAAAGGCTGAAACAGCCTTCTGATGTTGGCTCTAGCATAAAAGGGTGGAGAAAATTTAGCAACCAGCAGGGCTGTGAGTAGACCCACTGTCTAGAAAATGTGGAAGTTGAGACTCAAAACACTTAATGAAAGATGGGTGCAACCTGAGGACCTCTTCCTTTTCAGATTTTAAAATGGAAACATATGAATGCATGTCGAGACGTGAGGTATTTATTGTAATGGGCCTTTAAAAACCCTAAAAACTTTATTTGATTTAAATTAATCTGATATCTCTTTAAGATCATGCCCTTTTGCAACTCTGCAGCCGTTTTCAACACAGCTTTTTTTTTAGCACATACTCCACAATGGAAATGTCTGATTATGTCCTATAGTAGCTGTGCCTCTGCACTGTGTGCTCGATCTACTCCAGAGTGTCAAAATGGCACATCTTCAACTTAATTTTCATTTCTGGCAAGTGGATGAAGTCACAGAGGGGCAAATCTGGTAAACGGGTAGGGCAGGTGGGGCCACCTGCCAAAAGACTCCTCTCCTCTGTTTTGAGTGTGCTATGAAGTTGCTTCTCACAAATGCTATCCTTTACACACCTACTTCTGTTGCAGTAGAAGTAGTAGTAGTAGTACATGTTGACTGTCTTACACTGGGGCATGAATTTGCTTGTGGTCTTGCTCCTCACCTGATTCACTACCTTTGGGTTTGGAAACTGTGCTGTTCCACTTAAATCTGATGGCCATAGTTGGAGACCTGTCATGATCCTTCACACAGAATTTGGGTCAGTTAAAAGCACAAGTCGATGTTTTGTCAATTCTTCAGCTACAGAGCGCACAGTGTAAGCGGTTTGACCCCCCATGCTGGACTTTTTTCTCTTCTTGTTCCTGTCACCCACCCAGGTTGATAGATGTTGCTGTCTGATGCTGCAGTTATATACTGACCTCAGAAAACAGACTTTGATAAACAGCTGGAAGCAACAAACTAACTCAAGTCTCTGCTAACATTTTCTCAGAACTTAAATTATATACATTATTGAAGTTTTATTAATCTGACCTGTATCTGAGTCTATTTTTACTATGGTAAGGACTTTATAAAATACAACTTTACGGTAAACAATTTTAATGTGTTTTAATGAGCCAGAGGTTTCTTCCTGTTAAAGAGGAGTTTTTCCTCCCCACTGTTGTCAAGTGCTTTCACATAGGAGGGGTCATTTTGACTGTTGGGTTTTCTCTGTAATTATTGTAGGGTCTTTACCTTACAATAAAAAGCACCTTGAGGCAACTGTTTGTTGTAATTTGGCGCTATATAAATAAATGTCAACTTCTTATGCTCTTAAATATAACATATAATAAAATTGTGTAGCGTTGAAATGTTGAAAATACCTGATGCTGAACCTTTTTTCAGACAAAGTCATATGCAAAATGGTAAAATAGAGAGACAGCGACTGAAAGCAGGTGTCTCATGCCAAAAGATGTATTTTTCTATGACACTAATGTTTCAAGAATTCTTCAAAAAAAATCATATCTTGAAGTGAGTTGAGCAACTCAAGATGGTAAACGGACTGGTTCTTATATAGCGCTTTTCTACTTAGCTGAGCCCTCAAAGCGCTTTATGCAACACTTTTTCCTCCTGCCCTTCTACATCTAAGTATTTTCCTATCTAACATTCACACTCTGATGAGTGCTTTGGGGTCAGGGTTCAGTATCTGGCCAAAGGACACTTTGGCAGGCAGGCTAGAGCAGCCAGGGACTGAACCACAAACCTTCTGATGACCTGCTTTACCTCCTGAGCTCCATGGATAGTCAGTCTTATGTGTGCCTATCAATATAGGATTAATATAGGATTGTAGAAAAACAGTGAATATCTAAAAGGGGCTATAGAAAGCAAAAGATGACCCACAAATTATCAGCAGAGTGTTGAGCAACATATTCTTAAGACTAATAATGATAAACAAAACATGAACAAAGATGGTCTAATCACAGCTTCTGCTCTCGGAACAATGGAAATAATTCTATTACAAAAAAAAACTGGGATTATAATTAAAATGTTAAATGAAAGATGACTCAAAATCAAGCCTAAATGAATCCTGTGCACACTCGAGTTAGCTTTATACTGTGTATGTAAGACAAAATAAACTAAACTCCCTGCAGAGGAATGCATTTTGTAATTTGCATGTTACATCACGACCTCTGCCGTGTTCATTTACATTTCATCTGCCTTAACTAACAAAAGAGAAAAAATGTGATGGGTTTAATGAAGTACGAAACTATATATATATATATATATATATATATATAAAAAAGCCAATATGTGCTTCTTGTCTCATCAGTTCAATCAGTGCATCACTGAGTGCTCACATGGCAATAAATTAAAGGCCCCTGTTGTGATTTAGCGACCAGCATTTTACAATCTGTCGTGGAGGGCACGAGGCAGCCATGGGTATCACAAAATGGATTTGGTTACTAATAACCCCAGGGGACGTGCAACACGCAAATACAATAGTCATACGTAGTCACATATAGTGCAGTGCACTCAAGTAAAACAGACAGTGTAAACTAATCTCATCTAATCAGGAGAATATAATAATTCTTCTGATTATTTTATTATCAAGGACACTCCTCAAAGTCAAACTGAACATAAAAACCATCACAGAACGGTAAAATGTGATAATCAATAATGGGTGCATCTACATCTATGATCTATTGAAGGAGCTATATAACTTGAATATAGCTCTTTTATGTGCATTGGTCTACTATTTAGATTTCCCTGCATTTCCAAAAGCTCTTTTCAGACTTCCCAAACAACTCTGTGGCAACATTATTTCCCTCTGGTTAAACTCAGCAAAAGCTGCTGCGAGTGTGGACAAAAGTAAATTTGGCGTAAAAGATTTCAGGATATTTTAGTGTGCTGTTGAACAAATCTTGAAGTAGAAAACAAATCATGAGAGAAAGAAAGAGTAAAAAGAAGAAATCAGGGTGGACTGTGGACAGAAAAGAAGGCAAACGCTTGGAGAAACATTATTTTATATTTTTTACTTTGTGTGTAAAGTAGAGGGATATTGCAGATTTTTCTTTTTCTGGATCACGGTGAGTGACAGCTCGGCTGGCTGGAAAGTCCCCAACAGCTTTACACTACAGGACTGCTGAAACAGGGAGATGAATGAATGTGAGCAAACTGCATTAGATTAATGAAGAGTGAGCCTGCCAGACAATGGAATAAATAAATAGAGACAGAGAGAGGAGGGAAAGGGGGAAGGGAGAGATTGTAGAATCATATTAAAGAGAGGGGAATTGTATTAGAGGAATTGTAATGACTGTTGGGGAGGAAAAAGTAATGGAGCTAGTGGGCAAATAGAGAAAAACAAAGAAGGACACTCTCCTGCAGACGCGACGTTAATAGCATGCAAAATCCTGCTGCAGCCTGCCGACACTGGGACACACTCACTGAGAGTGTGGATGTGGAAGGACTGAGATCAAATCCGCCTCTTTCTCTCTCCATTTATTTTGTATGGTTCTGTAGCATATTAGCGCCCAGACTATGTGATTTGTCTGACTGCACCCACAGAATTAGTCACAGTTCAGAGGAATAACCCACATACACTTCATTTCACTCAACAAGACCGACCGACAAGCTGGGGGAAAGTTTATGTTCCTTAATTTGTGCTAAGGCCCCGTGTGGATAACTATTAGGACTGCACTGTGTTCCAAGAAGCATACAGACATGAACAGCCTGTTTGTGGCAGATCTTTAAAGCTAACAAAGTAGCATTTTCAACCTCCATCATATTAATGAAGGAAAAAGAGATTGTGGGAAACTTTGATGTGAAACACAGGATTCCCAGGAATGTTTTTTTAATGTTCTTTTCTGTCAAAGAAGAATAGCATTTTTACTCCAACATGGCATAGTGCTGATAGTGCATTCCTTACCTCGTGGGTCTTGTCATTTCAAATCCCTGTGGTCTGACAAAAGCCTTGAGCAGTACCAATGAAAAATGTTACTCTCCTGGACGGCTCAGTCACTGAGCCGCATGTGCAGTGCGACTTGGTGTGTGTTTTAATTTCAGTTCTTCCCAACCAGCTAAATACTAGCAAGTCTTCAGCTCACAGAGGATAAAATGTGTGTAGCCTGACTTACAATGTGATTTGTTGATTAGTATGTGCAGAGGGGCAGTTATCAGTGATTTTAGCACTAGCAGCCTTTTAAGATTACCATACGTTAATATTTAAATTAAATATCCCTAGTGGAGCTTTAAACCGCAGCGAATGTTTCTGATAAGCTCACAAATTGAACAGCTTGTACTCACGCCTTAAATTTCAAGTGACTGAGATACTGACTGTCAGAGGAAAGTTCAGCAAAGCTATCAGTCTCATGAGTGACAAGGCAGACAAGGGCAGAGGCATCAGGAGTGCCTGAGAGGCTGCAGAGAGATCTTCCAGATGGTTTTGAATCAAGGAGAGTGAGCAGTAAAGTGTGAGTGCTACTGGGATATGGGCCAGGGCTTGATCAACCCCAGAAGGGTAACCTGGGCAATGCAGGGATGTTGCGAGATATTAAACATCTTCAGTGACTATCTTCAGTGACATTACTGATGATGTGGGCTGGCATGCAAAATCCCATCACACTAGATAAGTTGATTTCATGGTGACTAAGACACTTATGGCACCTCCTCTTTGAGGGCACCATAAGCCCAAACAACTGTATAAATACTGATTCCCTCAGTTTTACACATCTAAAGTGATATGCAACACTTGTGATCCTCATCAATCTGCTATAGTGACATGGGTCTCTTGTTACATTTTGTGTTCCTAACAGCTTCATTTGCACATGACCAATTCAGCACTGAGACAGGCATACATTACGAGAGTGGTATTTTCAATAGCTGCAAAAGATTTGTCGCACTTGTGTCAATGAACATTGACTCTAGTGAAGAGTAAGTACACTTTGGTACATTTACTTCCCTCTGCCACTGAGCAGGGCCTTTCTCTCTCTTTTCTCTTTGTGCTGCTGAGACAGCTGCCCCCACCCCTTGCATAAAGGCTCTGAGAAAGATTTGCCGTCCTGATTTAGAAGTAGTGAAAACACATTAGAAACACATGTTAATCTTATTAGAAAGCTAAAATGCAGAAAGCATTATTAAGATAAACGGTTATAATGTACATATTGTTTCAATTTAGGTAATTTTTCAGTGAGCTGAGCAACTCTAAAAGACATAGGAAATACGTGGTTATAATATGTCACTGTAATTTTATGCATTTTAAATTTGTGCCATGTTGAAAATTATATGAAAATGTCACTAGGCCCTAGTAATAAGGGCATTGCAACCTTTATAGAATTTGAATTTATATTTTAATTTAGACATGAAACTCACAAGTCGAGATCCTGCCAAATGAACAGAAAGGAGTGCATTGATTTTGGGAACTGCTTCATCATACGTGAAAAATAAATTTGCTTAAGCTATGCCACTTAAAGACGTGTCAGGTAGGACCGAAGACTGGAGTTTGAAAATAAAATGTTGGAAAAATGTGACCGCAGTCCTCTGCTACTCATTTCTGCCTCAAGGACACATACTAGTGAATGCACCTGAATCTCATCCCGAGAGCTAAAGTTGAATTGTGGGTAATAAATTCACCATGTTTTAGTAAGACAGAATGTGTATTAAAAAAAACCCCAAAAAAACAAACAAACAAAAAGACCCCCACAGTATCCTTGCATCTGTATGTGCTATAAGACGGCAATGCTAAATCGTAGGAGAACTCTTTGAGTGGAGACTAGCAGCCTTTTCTGTAGGAGTAATTGCTACACTTTGCCGAGAGATAAAGAAAATAGACTAAAAATACCCAAATTATCGAGAGATTTGAAAGGCGGAATAATGTTTTCATCATTTTGAAAGTGCAACAGACTATTTTTTGCAGGCAATGACTTTTTAAAACAGCTAGAAACAGCTATTATCTTCTAATATCTTGTTTACAAAACATGCTGTGATACCGTATGTTTCACTATTTCATTTGTGTCATCATTCCAAGGACGTACCCGTTGTTCCTGACAGGAGACAAAGGTCTGAAATCCCGGCGCCACTCCGAAGCCCAGCTGGTCTATGAACGGCGGCTCATCTTGGGTGTGGATCTGAACTTTGATCCCTGCTTCAAACGATGTCTCGTCTGTTGACAAGAAGAG
Source organism: Andinoacara biseriatus (assembly GCA_015108635.1). Lineage (NCBI taxonomy): Eukaryota > Metazoa > Chordata > Actinopteri > Cichliformes > Cichlidae > Andinoacara > Andinoacara biseriatus. Next base: position 16,786 of record VUQJ01006978.1, on the reverse strand, counting down.
GTTAGGACATTTACAATGAGGATGATGAGTTGTATGCACAGATTGGCCTGCATGATCAAACCAGCTGCAATAGCTACGAGTCAGATGGAGACAGAGCTTTGCAGTACTGGAATTACTCAGCCAGTGGGTAATAAACATGCTGAAACATAAACTTAAATATAGTTAAAACAAAATGAGAAACTGTAAAATTGTGATCACAATTGAGCATGAAAGAACTGTCCTGGTGGAGTCATTCATTAGTAATCCCTATGATTTTCCATGGATGACAAATGCATTGTGTACTTTTAGGAGTTAATAGCTGTGATGAGAAGTGACAGGATAAAGAATGTGGACTTCCCAAATAGACAGGCTGATAACAATACATGCCCTGCAGAAGTCTTATGCACTACAAGGGCATGCGAGAGGGAATGCATAAAATTAATAAATAAATGATGATGAGGATAAAATGAAAATCAATACGGCTGACAGCTTGCCTTGCTACAGCACTCTGCTGTATAGATTCTAACTGAAGCAGATGGGCCTCTTTGATACTGAGATTAAGGAAACCTCACAATGAGATGGTGACTCAATCCTATACTTGTGCAAACATACTTTTGCAGAGCCCTGGACCTGCTTATCATGGCGATGGCAGGTTGGATTCAAGAGGTTGAGCTTCTTTGAGCACTGGCTCGGGGATAAAGTAGGATGTCTGTTTCCTGCCGCCTTTTCTTTCCAGTTGTCACTCGCTATCATCGTCTAAGTGCTAGGCTTTCTCACTATTTACAATTAAAGTGCTCTGAAATGTGGCTGGAATTCAGCAGGAGAGCTTTTACAAAGAGAGACAGAGTTTAACTGTTGCACATTGCGCTTCTGATATACAAAGCCATTTTCTGCTGCTGCAGCCTAGACGAATGCTCGAAGCTTAAAGCAGCACATGTACATATGTCGTTCCCAAGCTCTTGTTTGCGTAAGTGCATGCTTTCTCTGAGTCATGGACATCTGTCTTCTGTATACAACTGAAGTAATCATATTTGGGGTAAACCATGGAAGACTGACCAAACTATACAAGCATAATAAGTTACCTCAACATTGTTTCACTGCCTGTGCTTTTTTTTTTTTTCTTTCTGAAATAATGCCAGGTATGTAACAATATTTCTCAGCAGAGAAGCCAATAACCAGGAGTGGCTAACAATAAAATTATAGCCCTGTCAGTTTTTAGTATGAAAAAAAAAATATATGTGTTTTCACAGCTGCCACCAGACACATTTTCAAATTAATTTTATCCTGCTGTAATTACTTTCTTCTTACTAAAACATGATCTTGTTGCTCCCATTTGCTCCCACTGTCTAAAGACATGCAGATATGGTGAAGCTTAAACTCCTAATTACCTCCATCAACTGGTTTGATTTGTCTGTTTATTTTCCTGTTTGTTAGCAGAATTACTCAAAAAGTTATGGATGGATGTGCACGAGGGTTGTACTAAAAACGGGGCTTGGGCCAACTTAGGTATCATCAACTTTTGAAGCTGATATGGCTCTAGATCTTTGTTGAAAGGATTATTTACCATTGCAAAAGCTGACATTATACATCACATCTTTACAAATACATATCAAATCGAAAAGGATCTGGATCCAGAGATTTAATTCATGCATGGTGTGGCCAAGATTTGCAGTCTCTAAAAGCTCTTGTTTACCTAGAGGTGTTAATATGAGTGTCCATATAAATGACACGGACACTTTCATATAAATACAGTATATGTAGAAAATGAAGATTAAAAATAATTTGGACACCTGACAGTGGCTTCACTAAGATTTCAGTCACAACAGTTTAGAATTTACTTTGCCATTGTTGTCTGGACATAAATCTAGTCACCAATTTCTGTAGCAACTGTGGCAATATTTCTCTCCATTTTTCAGTCACAGAAGCTTTCAAGGCTGACAATTTTCTCCGTGACATCCCATAGGTGCTCTACGGGATTTAGGTCAGAGCTCTGAAGGGCTTTTCTCCTCTGATTTTCCCCTAGGTAAAACTCTTAAAATGGGCAGCTGGTCATGCTGAAAGATCCACTCCTGTCCCTTTAAAAAACAAGCAAACAAATCAATCAATCAATCAAAAAAAAAAAAAAAAAAAACAAAAAAAAAAAAAAAAAAATACAAAAAAAAATACTACTGTCAGAGTGCAAAAACATATACACACAGAATAATAAGGATAACTCCTCCTTGTTAAATTCAGATTCTTCAAATTGATTATTTTGTGTTATTATTACACTTTTTGACCTGACTGACAAAATGGTTTAGCATTCAAATGTGAAAAAGAAATTGATATTTACTAGACTGACATATTTTTTATTTGTCCAAATTCTCAGTCTTTAGCTGATCTTTGTAGGATATTTGTGAAAATATTTGAATTGTATTTCTCATATACAACATAGAAAACTCACAAATCCTCCTGATGGCTCCATCTCATTTTAGGTTCCTTCTTCCCGGCACTAAAGCCCTCTGAAACTGTGTTCAAGGTGGTCTTTTGGTTGGGATACTTCAATAGCTGCATCAACCCCATCATCTACCCCTGCTCCAGCAAAGAGTTCCAGCGGGCTTTCACTAGGCTCCTCAGGTGCCAGTGCCACCAAAAACGCAGGGTGCTTCGCCGCTTTTATGACCAGAGGTGGCGGACTGCTGTCAAGGGAATGACAAGGGATCAGAGAAGCGATTATAAGCCTAACTATGCTGTGCATGAATCCTGTGGCAGCTCTTTGCTACATCCAAGAAAAGGACACACAAAAGGCTTCAAGAGATGGAGTCTGTTTCCACCACTGCGAAAGTCCTCCTTCCAGCTCAAAGAGAAAGTAAACAATCTGTCAAATAAAATCAAGGGAGGGACGGGAAAATGCACCACACCTGCTGTTGGCCGAATTGAAATGGTAGACACGGTATCTATGGGGATTTACAATTCTTGTGAGCAGAGTAGCTATCAGTTTTATGATCTGGCAGAATGCTATGGCCTGAAAGAGACTGACATTTAAAGGGTCGCCAGAGAGTCTTTTATTTATTTTTCAAATGGCCATATTGGACCAACTTGTAAGAAAGACTGTGATAAGGCTTAATTTTGTGTTCACATAATATCAGAGAATCAAAGCCAGATTAAAGCTGAGAATAATGGGTTGATCCCTGCACAAACAGACAACAAACCTTATCACAATCCCTCGTGTCCACCATGTTTATTTGGATGAAACTCCTAGTGAACTGCTCAAAGCCACATTTTGGACGTGGACACGAAATAAGCAAACGTTTGGATTCGATGTTTTCGCTTGAAGGCGCTGCACGTGAAGATTACACAGCCCGCAGTTGGCAGGTGGCAACTTTTGAGAATGTAACTTTTTTGGCAAGACAGTTGACAAAAGGCAGGATAATTATTACCGTTGTATGTTTTTTCTTACAGTTTTGTATCAAACAGTTTCCATGTCTTTAACTGTTAGCCAGATGACGCTGTGTGATAGAGACTCCAAGTAAATGGTTATTGTTTGACTTTATTTCAAAAGAAAAAGAAACAAAAGAACATCTACCTGTACTGAAACGTTTTTTTGAACCTCAGAAAAAACAGAAAAATCACAAGTGCATTTTTGTATTGTTGCCACAATTGAATCAAATGTAAAATGTCAGAATGAATTATGATGATTCATCTGCACCTTTATTTCTTTTTTTTTTTTTTTGTTAAAGCATT
>VUQJ01006976.1:7410-20745 GCA_015108635.1 Andinoacara biseriatus | reverse complement strand
ACAGTGTGAAAGGAAAAAAAATATGGAGGAGCGAGGTGGAAAGTAATGCTTTCTATTCTGTCACGTCTTGTCTGTCATTTAGAAGAGATTGAGAGAAGAAATAAAAAGGAAAGAGCAAAAGGCATTCAGTGTTCTGACTGGAATGATGTGAACTCCAAATCAGTCTTCAAGTACTTTCAAAACACAGCTGACAGCAAAGTTTTTAGTTTTTCTTTACTGTGTGTGTGTGTGTGTGTGTGTGTGTGTGTGTGTTTTAGAAAAATCCTTGCACACTCTGTCACATTTCACCTTAAATGTGTAGTTTTTACTGACAGCAACAGCCACCAACAGGTAAGGTTCCTGCAGAGGAGAAATGAATAGAGGAATATAAACCTTTTTTTTTTTTTATTGTCTGTATGAGAACTCCACAGTACAGATCACGTCTGTTGTTCTACTAGAAACCACAGGAGTCTTCCCCAGACAGCAATTAGAATAATGTACATTTGAGGCACTTCTGTATAGGCTTCACTTTTCAGACCTGGAATGTAAAGCTTTTTTTATTTATTTTTTTATCAAACCTATATCTTTAACAGTCATTTGTCAAATGTAAAAGAAACTTTATTTCTAAATGTTGCTTTGAGGGGTTTTCAAAGTCTTTTTAGCTATTTTTTTTAACTTATGCATGAACAAGCTTTAGAGCAATATAAATACTTTAAATTCATGGCTGCAACTATACTTTGATCTCATCTTTTCATTTAGTACTATTATTTAAATGTATTCAAAAGGCAGTGCACGTGTCAAGCGATTTGCCTGATACCTATAATAACAAATAATGAAATGTACCTGAATGAATATTGATTTGCTCCATTCTTGCCCACATTCATGGAGATATAGTGTGCTTAACAGGGTTATTGTCACAGTGATTACTGTGAAGATCAAAACTGCAAGTGTCCACGTGAACATGTTAGTGCTCATGATGCTGTAATCTCACTGTGTTTAAAATGTGTTCACGGTTTGCTCTTCTTTGTGGAAATGTATTAAATGTATTATTACTAAAAAGCAGTGGTTTGGGGATTAGTAGAAATATTATCTTCTCATCTGATTTACCTAATGAGTTCTTTGACTAAAGAAAAGAACTGGGACTAATTAGAGTAGACACGCTGATACTGTGACACAAGGAGTAAAGACAGAAGCTACAATATATCGCAGGCAAATTCAGACACAGAATATCTAACATGATGTAGAGCAAATAAAAAATAAGTGGCATATCTGTTACTTAGCCGGAGAATTAAATCAATGTGGAGGCTGTGATAATTTCTAACTATGCACAGTCTCTGAGAACACGCTAAACATACTCCATTGAGATTTACCAGTGTGCTAATGGTTAAACATTTAAACGTGTTCAGTGACTGCCTATTGATCATCACTTTAATCAAAGGTCATTAACTAACTCCCAGTGATGCTGACATTAACAGAAGGTTAGATTATGGGCAAACCAATAACGACACAGAAGAAATTAAATAAAGCACAAGGATTAAAAAATAACTAACTCTATAATGCAGATACACTGAAATAACGGAAAAGGGAAAAAAAATCTGTCTTTCAGATCAATTTGTTTTTTTATTACATAACACAAAATCACAACAACAGTCACCTCAAGGCACTTTATATTGTAAGATAAGGACCCTACAGTAATACAGAGAAAACCCCAACACTCAAATGACTCCCTTCGAGCAAGCACTTGGCAACAGTGGGGAGGAAAAACACCCGTTTAACTGGAAGAAACCTCCAGAAGAACCAGATTAAGAATGAGCAGCCACCTCCTGAGACCAGTTTGGGGCGATGGGAAGGAGACAGGACACAGCGGAAGAGAGCCAGAGTTGAAAGAAAAAATGCAAAGTGGTGTATTAACACATGTATGAGTATGAAAAAAGGTGAGTGAAGAAGTAATACTTCCTGTGCATCACAGGAACTAGGAAGAGGGTCCCTAAAGCTGAAGCTGCTGTCTCCCATTCTACTCAAAGTATCCTCAGAACCACAAGTAAGCCAGCAGTTTGAGAGCAAAGTGCTCTGTTGGGCTGATACAGTACTATGAGGTCTTTAAGATAACATGGGGCCTCATTATTAGCTTTAACAAGCGAACGCTAATCAGTTTTCTAATGCTAATTAACTTGCTAATGTTAAACGCTAAATGGCTTACTAATTGCAGTGATGGTAGATCAATAATTCTTTTTGCATATAAACAAGATCATGTTGTCAGCATGAACTATCCAATGTTTATTGCAAGCCACTAACTATGACAACAGGAGGTGACATCGTTTTTTGGGGAACTGTAGTTTTGTCTCCAAAGCTTCTCACAGCTCCTTGGCTTTTATGTTTAATGTGAAGCCCGAAATTGTCCTTTGAGATCCCTTTTTACTCTTCTTCCCCTTTTGGTTTCACGCTGGTCACATTTTGCTTTCTCCGGCTACATGAAATCAAGAATGAACGGGACCGTTGTCGGATCTCGTGTGCGTGTTGTGAACGACCATGGTCATGCCTGGTGGTGGATTGCAAATTGCGGTGAAATGATACTGCAGTGCAATCTACCCATAAAGAGAGAGAGAAAAAAATCAGTCTAGGGCAATGGGGCAGAGTATGTGGGGTGAACCCCACACTTGCTAATTGCAATAATAGCAAAGAGTTCATATAGCGAATCGGTGAATTTCTCAGCTCAGTGAAAGACAACCTCAGCATGATGCAGTGCCGGGTGACCAGCCACTGGTTAGAATCCTGTTCAGTTTTATCTGAATTTAGAAGCCGTAAATTAGAGGTCATTGAAGCCTTTATGTCTTTAAGATGTTCCTGCAGTTTAACTAATTGATGTGTCATCTGGCTTCATGGATAGAGAAAGCTGGGTATCATCTGCATAGCAATAAATGAGTATGCTATGCCTTCTGATAATACTGTGTTCAGCCACATTGAATTAAAACTATGGAAGTGTAGCCACTGTTAGATAAGACTTCCACCAAGGTCAGTATAAATTTAGTGCACATCCATCAAAATTAGTTTCGATATGACTCTGAATCATGTTCTTTTTTTCCCTAATCATAAACCATGTCATTGAATAAATTTTAGCCCACACAAGTAACATGAATGAATGTATAAATTTATAACTTTCATCAGTATCTTTTTCTATAAGCTTATTTAAGCTAAAGTTTCTACTATTGATTTCTGACAATTTCGGGCAACAGTGAATGTCAGCTTCAGAATCTGTAAACAACTGTTAACTTTCTGGGAATTAGTTAAGATCTTTATGACGTGATATTAGAACTGTGATATTAGTGTTTTTTGTTAGTAATGATCATTCTAATTTATAATAATTTATCATTGCTGACCATATTAAAGGAATCCTGAAACAGCTTTAGACACTACTTTTATGAGCAACAATTTTTTTTTATTTTATTTTGGATTTTAGCTGTGCTGTGAAGGTTTGTGAGTCAGTAGTGAGAAAGCCAACCATTGTGTTAGTTCATGCAGGCCATGAAGTCAGGCTCAGCCACAGACTACATCATCTGATGGCTTACCTTATGCCCTTCTACATGTCCAAATTTTAGCCTTCCCACAGTTGCTGCATATCTGAATGCCACTTTGCAACCCACCTCTATCAGAGGCCCTTCGTTCATGCTGTATCTGACTTAATCTAAGTCACCAGTTCCTGTACTGTTCTGTGCCACTATTCTCTGCTTCTAGCTTTTCATACCTGCACACTGAAAAGCGGAACTGAAGGCACAAGTATGGAATATGTTTTGTGGAGTGGGGACACAGAACGTGGATCTTTTGGTTAAAGGTCTTTACTCAGTGTGGCTTTCTCTGCCCTATAGCTAAAGTGTCTGGTAAAACAGTGCTTAACAGTTGAATTGGGGTGTAAAACATGTGTCTCCCTGTCCTGGTGGGAAAGAGTCAACAGGCTTCATCTGAGAGCTGTAGTAAAAAGCTCTGAGCACTCGTGGATCCTTGTGAAAATGGTCCATTTAATGACACGAGTAGTCTGCAGCGTGGCATTGTAGCTGCTGTTGTGTTTGCCTTTCACTGCACTGACAGTCAGTTTGCAAGGTTTTCCAAAAGCCTCGAGCAAAGACCAGGCAAATGCAGAATATCCATTAGATTATACCTCCATATCCTGCTGTCTTTGACTGTTTTTCTTTGCATTTTTTTAATCTTGGTGTCATTCTCTTGGTTTCTCTCAATCTCCTGTTTGAGTCTGTTCTCTTTTTATCTCATCATCAACTCTTATTTGCTGCATTTCTTCTTCGCAGCTGTCTTCGTCCTGCTCATAGGTCGAAGATTTTTGCAATTAAGTTTAAAGCTGCACATAAAAAGCAAAACTGTACAGATATTTAATAGGAATATATATTGTGCATCCATGCCAATGTCTTAAACAAACAAAAACAGGGACCGTGCAAAGTCGAAGCTAATTTCAGAGGCTATTGCTTTGCCTCATTACAGTACTGAGACTGATCCTTTACCTAACCTTACCCCAACTTTAACTGCCACTCATGCAAATCCAGTGATTTGTACTATAGGAGACTTGCTTTTGTTCCCAACATAAACTCTGTCTTGTCTCAAAATTATACAATACCTTAAAAAAAATTTCCATGGTATAATCAACAGATTATTGTTACCAGTCATGTGTGAAGGGATATCAGTAGGACTACACTGTGTAGATTAGATATTCTTGTTGTCCTTGTGTTTTGTAGTTTGTCTCTTATCACTTGTATCACAGGCAGCTGCACAGCAGGATGGGTGCTCCTTTTTTTGATGAAAATTTGGTTTTAGCTAATTATCTACTTCATTGCAGACACTTCCAACTAGACACGTCCCACAGACCCCTTGACTCACCATCATTTGTTTTGATGTGTTTTAAATCCTGCTGTAACACTCTACGAAAAGAGTGGTGAAGCAAAGACAATACCAAGACTCTGAGAACATTCACTGCGCATCATTCGATCTGTCTGGGCAAAGTTTACTTGTGCAGAGAGCTCTTGCATTGCACACGTTGTGGTTACAGCTGGTTTAAAACTATATGGAGTGTGTAGATTGACTGTATTTCACACATGATTATTTCTAATACATTTATAGAGTTTCCTGGAAGAAAAGAAAAGCATGTTCGTGAATATGGAAAAAAAGGCAGGTATTGGTTACAAGTGGTTACTGCTGGCCCCGCTTTTCATCATTGGAACCAGCTGGGATCTAAGCCAAAGGCCTGGGCAAGCTCCAAAATGAGCCATGGACCACTGCAGATAAGGGGAAACATGGTGGGAAGCTTCTCCATCATCCTCCTCAATCCGAGCCTCTCCAGCTGAAAACAAATTCTCTATCCTGAACATACAGGATTTCCCCCACTCGCCAATAAGTTTACCCACACTTCCTCTGTGGGACTGAGCAGCCCACTATCGGCATCTCCATCCTGTGCTGCTAGTCCATTATGCATGCATACCTTTGACCCTGGATTAGAGAAAATCCTAAATTAATTTAAACTCGAGCGCCCAATTCTTGTCTTTAAGTGTCATTAAAGATGTATGATGCATAGTCCTTCCCATGTCATGAATTTCCCTCTGGGCTCAATGAAGTTATTCTAAATATGAGACATGGTTTTCTGGATGAAATTGGTGACCTTTTTTCTAAAATTACAATATTTGGCCGCATTATTATTTCAGGTGATTTCAATATTCACACTGAAAACAGCAGCAACTCTGACACCAAATATTTCATCACTTGATTTGAATGTTTTGGTTTTGAACCTCATGTGACTGGACCCACTCGTCCAAAAGGTCACGTGCAGATCACATTTTTCCCCCAGAGGTCTTGATGTCACAGTTACAAATATTCTAGATATTGCTGTCTCTGATCATTGTTGTAGATTTTTTAGTTTAAGTATTTTGTTCATCTGTCAAATGTCAACAGATTTATGAGTAATGCATGGCTGATATGTTTATTTGTGGATTTTCAAAGTATGCATTTGATCATGAAATGATAAACAGTTTCTCAAATTACTGAGCGTATTGCTCCTGTCACGACTGCTATTATAGAGAAATAGTAAAAAGGGTAAGATGGAAAAAAAAATAATATAGAAAAGATAAACTACTAATTGACTTTGCAATATATCCAAAAAAATGCCCTTCACTGTTGTAACAATGAAATTAAATTCTACATCTTTCTTACTCTCATCTCGTAATAAACTGTTAAATCCTTCCAAAACCATATGGACTGGATTTCTTTCCATAACTAAATGTAATTAATTTTCTACTTTCTTCCAAAGTTTCCAGTATTAGCGGTAATATCTCAGCCTCTTGTAGTAATTTATCCAGTGCCACCTCACATTCTTGTCAAATTACTGCCACAAGTACATTGTCCACATTTGTACTTGTAGATTCTAAAGATCTAGAATAAGTTATTCATCAGTTAGTCTTGTACATCATCACTTGATCCCATCGGACTGTATTTCATTGCTTTATAAATAATTAACTAAATATCAACAACTCTTTTCAGACTAGAATTTGCTACTTTCTACTACTTAAAACAGAAAATTGTAACACTGGATTTACAGAGTCCTTGCATCTATGCATACTTTTGAACATATTACCCCAGAATTGCAGTCAATTCATTGGCTCCCAGTTCAACACAGAATTACCTTTAAAATCCTTTTATTAGTTCATAAAGCTCTCAGTGGTTTGCCCCCATCAGTACGTCTCTGGCTTGCTCGATGTCTGTAACTCAATTAGACCTCTGAGGTCATCAGGTGCAATTCCTTTAACTGTTCCCAGAATTAGATCTAAGTGTGCTGATGGTGCTTTCAGTTACTGCGGTCCTGTTCTTTGGAACACGCTGCCTGCTGACCTGAGATCAGTTACATCTGTAACAACATTCTTTTTATTCTCACAGACAGTTAATAACTGTGTGTGTGTGTGTGTGTGTGTGTGTGTGTACGTGTGTGTGTGCGTTTGTATGTGGGTGCATGCGTGCGTGTGTGTGTGTGCGCGTGCGTGCATGCGCACACATAAAAAGCTACCGCACACACACTTGCACACACATTAACTTTGTGTGCATCTTCTTGCAGTGGATATGTGCATTTGTGCTGCATGTCTCAGTGTTTGTGTGTTAGGCAGCAGCTGGATTTAAACCGGGTGGGGGACAAATGGAGATAGATGGTCGCACTGTGATAGAGTCTGTTGCTGGGTGACAGTTGTGGGGGGTGACTTAGCAACCCACTGCCAAATTACTTTCGAGGAAGAAGAGCAGAGCTTAAGATAACTCCTTACGTATCTATTATAACTCACGGGGGGAAAGGGAGGGAGGGGAGGGGACTGTGAGTGGGAGGATGGGTATAGGTGTGAGAGGACAGGAAAGGCAAGATGCAGAGAAGGAATGACAGGAAAGAAGGTGAAGAGATAGGAAGGTAGAGAAGAGGAATAGATATGTTAGTTATGTGGGGAAAATATGGAAGAAGAGAATTAAGAATGCAAAGGAGAAGAAGTTAAATATATATGATGATAAATGAATAAGAGACATATGAGTTCAGAGGAAAGAAGGTGTAACAGATAAGCTAGATAAAAAAAATGACATCATTTAAGGAGAGATCATGAAAAGAAAGAAGAAACAGGAAGATTCAGTGACTGGTGATAGTTATCATGGTCCTGTTGAGGACAGATGTCTCCTTCACGCTGGAGCACAGTCTGGACCTGCTCAGTCTCCAGCTGCAACTCTGCTCTGAATTCTAGTTATTAGACACACGCAGAAGCAGAAAAATGGAGGCTGGTTTAGATAGTTTTACCTACAGCCAGTCTGATGACAGGGAGGACGCCACTGTAGGGCAGGTCATAACGTCAGAGTTGCTGCCATCTCACAGATCTTCACAAGGTGTCCTTTAGTGCTGGCACTGAGATGCATCGAGATATGGCATTTCTGAGATGGTTCTCATTCCCACGTCATGAATGGAAGCTTGTGAAGGACACCTTGGTGTTGCATGTTCTGTGCAAAGGCATAATGTTTCAGTGTGCAGGATTAATGTTCAAAAGTCTTTCTGAACCTAAGCAGTCTGTTTCAGTGTATTTCATAAAGTGCACAACACAAACAAGACATGAAGCATGATATCCTGCCTGACAAAAGCGTCACTCGCTCCATCATCATCCCTCCTCCAAATGCTCTCTAAATTAGGACTGTTATATGTCAGCATTCAGCTGTTGTTGTTCACACAGAAACCCCATGCACTCACTCACAGCAGCCCTCCGAGCCACACAAACATGCACATTGATGCTGGTAAACGCCATAAGTATGTATACACTCACTGTCTGTCTTACACACACTTCTGTGCAGAAGCACACGCACAAACACACACTTGGACACTGACTGACGCTGACTAATGGCAGGTTGTTGGTTTGTATGCAGTGACAGAGGTGCCAGTCGTGCTGATTCCATGATGGAGGGCGTTTCCCTGTAAAGCAATTTTATGGCTGAAACTGAGATTGAGTTCCCCCTTCATCTAGGTGACAGACAACACGACCCTGGAAATCAAACCAGACACTATCAAACACTCAGCCATCAGTCAGATCAGACAGCTTACTGCAGGTAGACAGATGATCCCTGCAAGGAGACAAGGACAAAGGAGATGACAGAGGAAATAGGACCCAAAGAGGAGAAAATCCTGTAGGTGTCTCTGTAGCTAGAAGACAAAAAAGCTGTTGGATGGTATTGGAGTTTAATGTTTGTAGTTGTGTTGGTGTCTCATGATGTCCGAGTTTTTTTGTAGCCCTAATTCACCGTCTGTCACCCCGAGATCTTCAGATTGACCTGCAGATCGTTACCATTTAAAACCAGCACATGAATTCAGAATACATGATCTCTTCATGTTGAGGATCATCACAGCTGACCAGTTAAACCCAGAGAACAATCAGCAGTTCACACTGTCCAAGCTTGGAGGTGGCGTTTGTTATGTTTGTTTCTGTGAGGTTGTGTGCGTCCTTCCTTCAGTGTCACACCAGCTATGCAGAGTTCTCAGAATGTAAAGATGGAACCGACCTGCTGTGCAAACCACTGTGCACCTGGTAAGAGTGCAATAAAAAAAAAAAATGGGAGTTTTGTGGCCTCAACGAAACAGTCTTTGCTTACCTGCTGCCACGCTCACCAGAGATGACTCACTGTGACTTTGTCCTCTTCCCTGAAATGCAGTTCAAGTTGAAGAGTCGGTGTTTTGATACACTGATCCAATGACCTTGGTTACATTTATTTCAGGTATCATTTGTGCTCTTCGTTGGCAGCTATGATACTTTATGACTGCAGCTTTTACTTGGGTCATGTTGCCATTTGAGTGTTGCAGTGTGTCTTTTTGACTTTTTCTTCATCCTCCTCGTAGCTTTTTATGCACTTACTCTAAACTCATTTTATCTATGACTATTATTACTCTGTGCTGTTACTTCAGTGACACAGATGAAAATGTGGAGGGATTAATTTGACTAATCTCTCCCCTCTTTCATGACGCTAACCATGTTACAATGCACTGAACCTTGAGCCTGTGTATTAAATGGTCAGTGCATTACATGATCAGTCAAGAGATTAACACAGGCTTACATGGTGTCTGTCATATCCATGATGGATCTATGTTAATCTTCTGGATTGCCAAAATCTTCCTTTTAAATGATGAAAAGATAAAGCGATGAACAAGACATCAAAACAAACATCTTTAGACTTTAGACAGACTTTTAGGATCATTCAGTATACAGCACGTGTGCAAGGAACAGCGTCTTGTAACTGCTGACTCGACATGGATTTTAGAAAGTATGCTAAAATATATATAATATATAGCAGTAAAAATATTATAAAGTGCAAAAGTAAACGTGACCTGTGGAATTAACATACAGAAATGAACACAGAGAAACATGGTATCTAGTATGAGGAGCATTTTATCAGTTAGAGCTCAGCTGTCTGATGATGCGGGGGTGGTCCTGGTGGTCCTGCACCGAGTGCTTCAGAGCCTCTTTCCAGGGGCCAGCAAGGAGAACAGTCACTGATGATGGTTCTGGCATGAGATAAGCAGCTTTTGGGTGCAATGCACTGAGTGGAGGGGACAGAAGTCCCAAAGGCTCACACTGCAGCCTCCACACCCACAAAGATGCAGCTAGTCAAAATGCTCTATGTGGTGCTCCTGTAAAATTTAGTGAAGACGGGCGGGGGCAGGTAGGCTCTCCTCATCCTCCGAAGGCTGCTGTGGCCTTCTGACCAGTGATGCGGTGTTCACAGACCAGGTGAGATCATCCGAGTCAATTTCAAAGCACTTCAATATAATGCGAGTGAGTGCGAGAGGCCGGTAGTCACTGAGTGATGTGGTTTGGCATTTCCTCAGCACAGGCATGAAGGTGGCAGTCCAGAAACATGTTGGAACTTGATCCAGTGAGGTGTTAAAAATGTCCATTAGAACATACTCCAGCTGATCTGCACATCCCCTGAGCACCGGCCCAGGTCCTCAGAGGCCTCCGCAGATCAGCTGCATCCAGACAGAGTGCTTTTTCGTCCTGGTGGGGGAACAGCTTTTTCCACAAGAGCGCTGTTCAAACCTCCCAAAGACGTTACTGAGTCCACGTCGTGGTTACATGCGGGATAGTCTGCATGCCTTGCCATGTTTCTGGTGCTAATGGGGTTGTGCAAGGACATTATTTTTCATATGTGTTCAGATGTCTAATGGCAAACAGCTCTTAAAGAGAACCAACCTGTATTTTTGCTTTTCATTTCAAATGTTTGCTCTTAATACTTGTACCTCAGACTCATAAAAACTTATTCCTTTCAAATATGTTGTGTGGTTTGGCAAGCAAAGCTGAAAGTGGATAACAAAGACTCAGCCTGAATGCGCTCAGGTATGCAGGCTGACTGTCAGCTACAGTCACTTAGCTTTTTTCAGTTTGTGGTTTATATAGTATTTTCTTGCAGATATCTGAGTTGCATTCTGAAGGAGTTAAGACTGGTGATGTTTTGCTTTTGGAAGCACAGGCACAGCTGCCTTTTTCTGTCCTAAAACAAAGCCTTATTTTTTTTTTTTCTAGGTTTGAAAATTGGTCCTGGACCTAGATCATCAGAAGTAGATGTTTTAATTTTTGTTGTCCTTTTCAGCAGTAAATATTTCTCCTGCCGTAGATATCTTAACTCTTTGATCAACTTCACTTTGGTATGAGACACATGATACATACATTATCCTGTATGTAAATCTATGGGAGATTTCTTTCATGCCAAACATAGTGGTTGTCCCACCCATGTCTCTAAAGAACCAGTCAATAGCTGAACTGAGAAACATTTGAGGCAATCACATTGTTGCCATTTTTACTGGCTTATCCTGTATCCATAGTGTAAATTACTAAATTACTCTGGTAGGATGGGATGGGAATAAAAGCAGCTCTGCACTGAGCTGCTGATGAATTGCTGTGAAACTAGAAAGCTTCTGATACCAAAAATCTTTACTCCTGCTTACAGGTTACACATATTTGCCCGCAGAAATCTGTTTGTAAAGATTATTATTGAACAAGCACGATGGTCTGAAATCTGCAGTTATACAGGCTGCAATCATGCACTGAAGCACAGATAAAGCCTAGGCCTCTGTGAGTCACTAATACTTCCCAGAGTCATGTACACATTCATAACCCAAAATGTCTAGATAAGATATAAATGCACACTGGTGCTTAAGTAATATGAGATTTGTTTTTGCCCAGGATCTCTCAGCATGACAGGATCCCTTCTAACACTTGTAAATAATGTGAGTGAATGCACATCTCATTACAGTAATGATTCAGTAACATGGACTCAAACAGCCCTGCATGACTGCAGTGTATCTGACAGTGCGAGCCTCTGTCAGTCACTGCGTGTGGGCATCTTTGTGTATGTGCGTTCTCTGAGTTTGCAACTTGAATGCAGAGCTGAAGCAGTTTGTGATGGAGATAAAGTCGACAAGCGAGATCACGGGGTAATAGCACGCTGAAATCTCACATATCTAAGACCAGAAGGGGAAAGACTAGCCTGAGTCCAACAGTACCCACCAGTAAACTAAACTACTGCTTTACATTCCCCATTACGAGCCATTTAATGCCATTCATTATGTCATGTGGAGAAGTATTTATGCTGACCAAATGAACAGACAGGAATATCCAAACTGCTGATGGTTAGTTCACAGTAATGTTTATTTTCATGTAAATGTCTGCATGTAGACTGTCCAACAACTTTATGATCTTCTCTCGACATCTCCGAACATTAAGAAAACCCTTTGGTCTAATTTTGCAACTATAATTTTTAATGATTAGACTGTTGATCATAAAGAGACTACACTCGTGGAACGTGTGCTCACACGTGCACTTGTATTTTGGATAATCAGCAGTTTACTAAAGACTTTGTCTGGTAAATGTGAGAATGAGGAAACATTAAACGACTGAGTGACCCGCATGCCAGGATTCATTAGGCCACAGCAACGCACCACAATGTGGACCAAAGAGAGCGAGTGTTCAGATGGAAGGCAAGCAGGAGAAAACCTTACCGAGAAGGTGCAGCTCGTCCTTTGTGCTGCAGCAGCTGAAATGTTCTGAGGTAGGATTTTAAGAAGGTGCCTAAAACATGTTACAATAACTTTTTTATTCAGCTGTGTGAATACACACCGATCAGGTGACATGAATAACCGATAATCTTATTACTGTGCAGTGTTCTGCTCTCAGACCTCGGGTCCTGATGTTAGTGCTAATGAATCATAATCTCATTTGTGCAACACCTTTGAGCACATCAAGCTGTAAGTTCGTGTAAACATGGATCTGCGAGACCAAAAGAACATGTTGTAAGTAGCATTAATGGAGGTAATAAAGGCAAATACACCATCTTGCTTCTGAATCTTGTTAAATTTAAAAAATATATATATTCTTCTGAGTTTAACCAGTGTACACCCTTACTGCTTCCATAGGAATTACGTAGGTACTGTAAGTAGCAGCCAGGTGCTGGTAATCAAGTGCACTTCATTTCATAAGTTGCTCATTAACAAGTATAACCACTTAAAAAATAAATTAATAAAACAGACGTTTTGGCAGTTTGCTGGTCTGGAGCATTCAGGTGTGTTAACACAGTGCCATGGAGGAAAGGCATCAGCAATGATCTGAAAAAAAGCAATTGTTGCTGCCCATCTTTCTGACAATTTGAAGTCCATCATTCTGCAGTGAGAAAGATTTTACAAGTGGAAAATATTCAAGACAGCTACCAATCTTCCCAGGAGTGCATGTCCCAGCAATTTCACCTCAAGGTCAGACCATGCAATGCTCAGAGAAGCTGCAAAAAAAAAAAAAAAAAAACTCAAAAGCTCAA
>VUQJ01006975.1:15722-27204 GCA_015108635.1 Andinoacara biseriatus | reverse complement strand
TTATTTGACTACAAAACAAAAAAATACATTGATACAAAAAATAAGAGAATTGGGGTTTCGCACAGACTTTTACAGTTATGCATCATCGGTTACATAATAGGGTAAGTGCGTTATTGCAAAAAAAAAAAAATTCTGTATTCTATATGTTATTGTTCAGTGCTGTTTAAATAGCAATTAATAATAATTTGTCTTAAAAGGCTAGATGCTAATTTTAAATAAGTAGACTTAAATTAAATGTTTAATTTTTTAAATCTCAAAGTTTTACACAATAGGAAAAATTCCACAAAATGTTTTTCTTTCACTTTTAAAAAATTTTTTTTCCTGAAGATGCACTTGCCTTGATGTACACAGTTCAAAGATTTTGACCTTGTAGTACAAAGGCTGCTAGCTTCTGTACTACGGAACTAGTGTTTACAGAACTCTGGGCCAAAACACATAATGATCTGGGTGGGCCACTATCCTTTTTTTCTCTCTCTCTGAACAAAGAATTGAGCAGACAGCTGGTGATCATTAGGGTAGCGTGGCAAGGAAGGGCACTTGCAGGTCTGTTTTCTTGTTTTGCTATTTGTTTGCTTTTTCTAAGCAGTAAAGCCCAGAATTGAATTACTTGAATAAATGGGCTTGGTGAGTGAACTTTGATACCAAAAATGGAAAAAAGTGGATGTTCTTTAGTGTCACGGTCACCCTTTACAAATGATGCAAAATGGTTCGATCCACCCCTACTCAGACTCACAATTACGCCAACTAATTCATTAGGCGACTGCTAATGCACACTGTGAGTGTGGTCTTTCCCCAAGAAAGTAAAATGGGACTATGAAAGAAGAACTGAATGAATTCAGCCGGTAAGAACCGATTTCCTTAAGTTTGCTTTCTCTCCTTCTTCTATAGTTTCTTCCAAAAGAAAGGTGAGCAAAGCATAACTAATGAGTTAAGAATGGCTTCAGCTATCAGCAGCTGCTGAAGATAGTGATCCAAAGTCAGTTGTGATACTACATCTATCTAAAGATGAGAGAAAAAATACTTTATTTATTCCTATTTTAGGGAACTGTTATTGCAATGATGATGAAATAACATTAATAATAATAACATTGTCTGGCAAATTATTTCCTGCAGACAGATATATTGAACAGAGGGAGAACAGCATGTGATATGACATCATCAGCTCCTTGGTATTCTCAGTATTCATGTGGAGGCAGTTTATAATAAAATACATTACAGTGTTACAGTTTTTCAAGAATACTGTATCAGAGCTTTGTGAGAAGACTGAATTTTTCCTTTGATCCAAAGGTGGGTTTTTTCGTAATCAAGAAAGGCTACCAGGAGATAGATGATGTCGTCCAGAGTTCTGTCGTAACTAAAGTGAAGGGAGCTTCAGTGACCAACACCAGTGAATCTGGTGTGTTTGTGTGGGGACCTGAGGACTATGTCGTCCCCGCACAGGTGAGAACACTCATAAGAATTCAGAGCAGGGAAAAGGCATGAGCTGTTAATCACACTTATCTGTTATTTTATTTTTGTTATTATTTTCTTTTCATACAGGGTGAAGATGTTCTGTTTATTGTAACCAACTTCTTAGAGACACCAAACCAGAAGCTGGGTTACTGTGCTGAGGTGGGAAATTTTTGATTTCACTCTAAATCACTAAGTCCGCATATTAGACCATTAGGGTGGTACTTTACTTTAAGTATATAAAACTGCATCCAATGAGCTGGGACTGTAAAAAAATGTAACTGTTTTTATATTTGATGAATGCCAGCTGTGACGATTGGGCATTTGGTTTTAATTGGAAATCATATGCCAGACACTGGTCCAGAGAAGCAATAGCCATCATAGCTTCACCAGCAACAAAAATATTGCCTCTCCTACTGATCTCACTTCCACTTTCTCTAATCTTGCACCTGCCACCCAGCATGCACCATACTACACAGACAATTTCAACACAAACAATAGGTTTTGTTTGATATTAGTTTCCTCTTGCGAGTATAGGTCAGGTGGTGTGTGTGATACTGTGTTGCACGTGAATGAAATTTTTTTCAAGTATCAGGATACAAAAGAATCATATTTTTTAAAACTGTTACTGTCACAGTTACGCTGTGTGGCTGGCAAGGGTGGACCCAAATGCAGGATGTATGAGGCAAAATTACAGTTTTGCAGCACCTTTAATGTTGCAGCTCATTCCAAAAATACAAGGCCATAAAACAAAACCCACTTGGAACACTTGGAAATTGCAAGGGAATACACACACAACAGGAATGAAAACGCAGACTATGAAAACTGAGGGCTTAAATACACACAAGGTAATTAGGGAGAGTGGACACAGCAGGGAGCAACTGGTGAATCAAATGAAATAACACAGAGGAAGCAAAACTAGACACAAAGCACAGGGAATACGGGACTGTCAAAATAAAACAGGAAGTAACTTAACAAGGTGCACGCACACTTGACATCTAGGGAGACTGACACACAGAATCTAAACAGAACTAAACGGAACCCAACTACAACACGTAGATCGACCTAAGATGGGGAAGCAACTAAACAGGGAAGGCACACACCTCAAACACAAACACCAAAGAGTTGACACAGGAGGGATAACAGACACCAGCACACAAGAACACAGGGAGACAAATGCACAGGGAAAGCAGAATAACATACCAATAACTAATACCAATGACAACACAAAAACAAACTGGGAAACTAAGAAAAACCAAGACACACAACCCGAAAAGTAAAACAAAAACAGAACTACGCAAAAAGTAACTAAACACACTGGGCCAGTTACGCTATTTTATCAGTGAAATCTAGCATGTGACTCTGTATGTGAATGCAATAGAGTAACTTTGTGGGGTCACTGCAGTGCTTTACTCTCCTTTAGTATTAGAACCTCGTATATGTTGAATTATGGGTGACTATGGGTAAGTTATCATTTTGTTTTATTTTTTTAGTATTGTCGTGCCTCAGCATGGGCGTCATCATTCTGACGACTATAAATACACATTGAAGGATAACTAGGGGAAGTGGAGACAGCTGGGAAAAACGACACGCTGAATCACAGAAGGCTAAACTAAAGTCAAAGTACAAGGAAAATCATGAAAAATAAAACGGGAAGTATGAAAAATGATCAACACACAGACACGTGAATGAAGTAAAATATAAGACCAAGCAACCGTGACCTGGAAATAGAACTAAACAGATCAAAGAAGAATACACAAAGCAACGAAAACATCACCTCTCCTGCTGATTTCACTTTCACTTTCTGCAATCTTGTCCCTGCCGACCAGTTTGTTTGTTTTTTTCCAGCATGCGCCACACCCCAGAGTTTCGACACAGTGAGTTTTGTTTGATATAAGTTACCTCTTGTAAGTAGGTCAGATGGAGTGTGTGATACTGTGTTGCAAGTGAATGTTTATTTTGAAAAGACTATCTATTATTTAGGAATTTCTTTCATTTGTTCAAGTTACTTACAGGAACAAACCACTTTCTCATAAATGGTTACATGAGATAATTAACATCCTAAATTGCTAAAGAATCACATTTTATAAAACTGTTACTCCATTTTATCAGTGAATTCTAGCATGTGACTGTATGTGAATGTAATAGAGTAACTTTGTACGATCACTGCAGTGCTTTACTCTGCATTAGCATTAGAGCCTTGTACATGACAATCAGTGACCTGTAGTTCCTCTCCTGCATGGTAACACGTCTTGTACAGTAGCTGAGTCATCACAGACAGAACTCTGGTCAACATTTTTGTCACAGCACAAATAGATTTTGTCACCTCCATCATCATCCTATGAGTGTCTGTGAGTCACATTTCTTAATTTATTTTCAGCTATTGTATTGTTAAAACTCCAAATTTTCCAGAGGGTTTCTGGTATGTAAACTCAACCTCTCCTCGTTGTCTGAATCACTGCCATCAGCTAAGAAGAAGAGCTTTACAAACAGCCATAAAAATCAGCTCTTATATATATTTTGACTCCCACCAAGTGCAGAACCTCATATTTTGGGGGGCGCTTTCTCCACTCACCACAGATCTCAATGTCATCTGCAAACATCATAGTCTACTGAGACTCCTGCCTGACCT
The DNA here is from genome assembly GCA_015108635.1 of Andinoacara biseriatus. Lineage (NCBI taxonomy): Eukaryota > Metazoa > Chordata > Actinopteri > Cichliformes > Cichlidae > Andinoacara > Andinoacara biseriatus. The sequence goes on along the minus strand of VUQJ01006975.1, from coordinate 23,123 downwards.
CATCTGTCAGTTTGTTCATCACCACTGCAAACAAAAAGGTGCTCAGAGCCAATACCAACGCAGTGCAACTCCTTCTGACCTCTACTTTTCTATCCATACTCTCAAAGTAACATCACCACTTTCTCAGCTTGAAGCCATACTGCTGCTCACTGATTGTCACCTCTTTGCTTAAGCTGTAGCTGTAGTTTCTACAGTTCTGCACATCATGCTTGTACTTGAAAATCTTTACTTCTCCATTCCTCAGGCATCCTCTCATTGTTGTTCTTTGTCTTGTTTAAAATTGTAGGGTCTTACCTACAATATTACCTTACAATATAAAGCACCTTGGGGTGACTGTTGTGATTTGGCACTATATAAATAAAACTGAATTGAAATTTAATTAAAATTATTTAAGTGTTTCTTGAGCCTCTGCCCATTGTTTGATCTCAGAACTCCAAAGTCCATGATGCCCACTGCCGTGTTGATGAGGACTGTAAAAAGAGAGAGATGGTGGTGGCTGGTCATGGTAAGAAAGAATCTTATTGGTTTTAAATCATGAAACATGATTTTGGTTGGAAATTTGGAAATGTGAAACAGAAATCATCATCTTTTCACATGATGAGCTGGATGACTGTCTTACTGTGCCCATTGTCTAAAGGAGTCATGAGCGGACGATGCTTACTAAAGGATGAAAACTCCACTGGGACCTGTGAAATTTTCGGCTGGTGTTCCACTGAAAGAAACTTCAAATCACAGTAGGGACGAATGTGAAATTACTCACCCTACTTTTTCTGGGGTTTTGTTCTGTTTTGTTTTGTTTTTACCACCATTAGTCACAAACATTCAGGCAAACCATGTGCAGCTTTTATTTGTCAGTTCAGTACGACACTTTGGCACTTTAAAGTAATGGAGGATGCTTTAAGACTTTCTGTTGTCCTACAACAACAACAAAACCCCTAAATCAGTGATGTGCAGCTAAGTTATTCTAATCATTTTAAGAAAAAGGTAAAGAGAGAAAGTCCTGATGTATGCTCAGTCATCTAGGTAAGAAATCCCAGAAAATTGATTCTGTTTGTTTGGATGTATCGTTTTCAGTGGGAGAAACTTTTCATCACTCATCCAAGTAACTTCTTCAGGCTCAGCTGACTGCAGGTCTCCCCAACCTTATAAACCAAAACTAACACCATTGGATACTAATGGGCTGTGAGCTCACATTCATGATCAATAATATGCAAAATGTCATGACCATTGCTCAATGACCACGAGTAGCAGTTAGAGCAGCACTGCACTACTGACCAGACTTCTTACCACTGGTTATACCCATGGGATGCTACAACTAGTCTGTGTGGTTTATCCAAGATACACAAACAGGGTGTACCTTTAAGACCAATTGTCTGTATGATCAACTCAGTTATATAGAACATCTCAAAGTTTCTGACTTTGGTCCTCAACCCATTGGTATGCAGCCCAAAACACCATCTTCAGAACATTTTGAATTTCGTGGAGAAGGTGAGAGATGTCATTATGGAGGCAGATGAAACAATGGTCTCGTATGATGTTGCATCTTTCTTCACTTGTGTTCCAGTTACTGAAGTGGTGAAAGCAATTTGTAAGAGATTACAGAATGACCCCACCCTCAACAACAGGACCACCCTCAGTACCAACCAAATGTGTCTTTACTTGGAACTGTGTCTTCAATCCACTTTTAAAGACTGAAGGGCCAGTACTACAGATAGAAACATGGGTATGCCATGGGTTCCCCAGTTTTGCCCAATTTTGTCAAATTTGCATATGGATTAAAGTGGAAAAGAGGGCTCTGATATTCTATCCTGGAACACCACCAAGCCAGGCTCAGGTATGTACATGCCACCTGGGTGAAAACCAAATCTCAGTACCATTATGTACCATAATTCACAAATCATGTTAAACTCAGTGGACAAATGCATCAAGTTCACCAAGTAGAACACGAAAAAATGAAAGATTAGCTTTCTTAGAATGTGAAATTTCCATCAGTATCGGGGGACATTTGAAAGTCGATGTGCACTATAATCTCACACATACATATCAGTATTTAAGGTCTCATTCTCACCCTCTACTAGAACACAAATTTAATGTCATCAGGCTGCTACAACACAGAGCGTAGACCATCCTCACAGACACAGCCGCCAGGGAAGCAGAAGAACATCAGATCAAGGAGGCCCTGAATAAATGTGGTTTTCTCAGCTGGACATTTTGTCAAAGCTGCGAAGATTGTGCCAGGTAATCCACAAGAGCTAACCCATTTTCTCCAAACACATAGTCTATGTGGCTTTCAAACTCCAAAACACGGTACTCCAAAAACTGGTCCACTCCAAGGATTGGGTCCCCGGCACAAAAACAGAAATATAGTGTAGGCTGTTACGTGTCATGAATTATACATTGGGAAAACAAAGAAGAGCTAACTCATCAGATCTGGACTCCGCAGTTTATTTCCACCTACAGTCCAGTGGACACTCTTTCAATTATGAGGATGTGCACATCCTGGACAGGATGGAATGCTGGTTTAAGTGGAGGAAGTTTATTTGAAAAGGAAACAACCATCTGAACCAAGGAAGGTACTTTTCACCATCGACAATGCTGTGACTGCAGCTGTTCCCCAACTCTCTGTAAGTAATACTCTGGGCAAATTGATCAGTGGTCATGACATTTTGCATATTAGTGATCATGAAACTGAGCTCAGCCCGTTTGGCAATGGTGATAGATTATTATGCAAATATACTGTTTATAAGGTTGGGGAAACCTGCAGTCGGTTGAGACTGAAGAAGACACTTGGATTTTTCACTCTGAAGCAAATCAACTTTCTGTGCATTTAGAGCCTTTGCTGCAGAACTCTTCTAGTCACTGCAGATGCACACAGTCTGCCTTCATGCTGCTAAATTAATTTGGATTAGAGACCTACGGGATGCTATTGCAGGAATGTTGAAAAGTGTAACATCTAAAGGGCCAAAAATTACTGGCCAACATAAGCCACTGTATTTCCATTCTAGTTTTTGTTATTCTAAAGACTCAATGTAACTCTTAATCAGTACAGAGGGAAATGTGCCACAGTGGAGAAGATTTCTTATGAAAGACTAGCATTCATTTAAAATAGCTCAGACTGTGCTGCCATATATCTGCTGAGCCCTCTGACAGGCTTCACAACCCTGACCTTACTTCTAAACTCCACTGAAGTCCTACACTGGGACACTCAGCTGCATGACCCAGTCTTATAGAAGCATTGTATCAACTCACATTAAACTGCACTGAATGATTGCCTATTCAGTAATCCAGCCACAATCCCTCTATATCTGCTACAGCAAAATTTGGATTTTTTGACTTGTTTTAATTTTTATTTTGTTACATATTTATATTCACATATTTATATTTACTTACATTTTTTTCCACAGAAAGCCTTTGCTAATGAATGCTGAAAACTTCACCATCTACATCAAGAATTTCATCCAGTTTTCGAAATTCTCATTTTCAAAGTGAGTCCTCTTCAACATTTACTGTAATATCTTGATGTACGTTAAGATTAACTGGAAATTGCTGTGAAAAATAAACAGTTCGCGCCCATAAATATGTGTGTTTCTTAACTCTGAGGTCCAACATACTTGAAACAACTGATATATCCTACCTGAAGAGATGCAGATATGATGAGAAGCATTACCCCTACTGCCACATCTTTCGCCTTGGGAGACATTACAAGAAGCACTGGATACAACTTCCAGGACATGGCCACACTTGTCAGTATTACACTGTACTTTGTCCAGATTTACTTAATATGTCATTTTAAACCTTATTGTTAAACACACACTGAGCATTTTATCCAATCCAATTGTTATGATCTGTGAATCCACAACTTAAAGGATGTTTTTGTTCTTAGTTGCCCGTTGTTCATAGGAACAATTGTGAGATAACAGAAATGTCAACTGAACAAATTTCTCATGCTTCCTAATAAACAACAGATGCTTTTCTGTGCTAGAATTACACTCACAGCCACTTCATTAGGTACACCAATTCAACAGGCTGCTAACACAATCCATTTATGTATGTAGGCATAGAAAAAATGACTTGCTGGAGTTCAAACTGAGCATATGAATGGGGAAGGAAGGTGATTTAAGTGACTTTGAATGTGGCATGGTTGTTGGTGCCAGACAGTCTGGTCTGAGCATTTCAGAATTTATTGATCTGCTGGGATTTTTCCACACAACCATTTCTAGGTTTTACAGAGCATTGTCCAAAAAAAGAAAATATCCAGTGAGGAGCAGTTCTCTGGGTGAAAATGCTTGTTTAAGTCAAAGGAGAATCTTCAGACTGCCTTGAGCTGATAGGGAAGCAACTGTAACCATATTAGCCACTCGTTACAACCAAGGGATGCAGAAGAGCATCTGTGAAGGTATAACTCATCAAATGTTGAAGCAAATAAGCTACAGCAGCAGCAGACACCAGATGCCATGGGCTAGCCAAAACTAGAGAATGTCTCAATTTCTGCTGCAACTTTTGAGTGGTGGGGACAGAATTTGTCATAAACAACATGAGTATTGTCACTGAATATATCCACCTCTTTACAGCCACAGTACACAGTTCTGAAGTCAAAGTGGGACCTAAACTGATATTAGTTTAATTTATAAGGTGGCTGGTTAGTGTATAAGAAAAGGCAAGATATTCTTGATTTACAGTGTAGCTCTTTGTCCACACAAATTTGCTTTACAATAAGTGGTCTTGGGAGTTGCCAATAAACGTCATCTTGTCAAATTCTGGTTGGCTTTTTAGGGTGGTGCTATTAGCATAGCAATAAATTGGGACTGTGACCTCGACAAAGCTACCTCTCACTGTAATCCAGAGTACCATTTCACTCGCCTGGATGCCACTGTCTCCAATGAGAGCATTGCTGCAGGATTTAACTTCAGGTGAGGCTCACTATAGCTCTTTGTTAGCATGTTAGCACAGACATGTTATCATCTTTATTTGCAACATATGGACGGAATAAAGGAGCGAGGTGAGTGAAAGTCTTTAACCATTCTAAACTACCTAAAGGTTCATTTTTGTTTTTTCTCCATCAGACGTCCAAGATACTTTAAAAATGCTGCTGGTGAAAGCTTTCAGTCTCTGTATAAACTCTATGGCATCCGATTTCATGTATTGGTACATGGGAAGGTACGGAAAATGCATAAGAGGCAGCGTGAATGCATAAAACAGTCCTGAAGCATTATGATGAGATATGATTTAAGTAATAAATGCATTACTTATAACACCAAAGCTAAAATACAACAATAGGAGAACTTTTTTTGCATTCTCACTTCTTGGTCTGTATATATTGTTTTTGTTTTTATCTTGTTCTTAGTTGTGTTGTCTGCAGCTCCCTACCCGGTGTGTGTGTGTGTGTGTGTGTGCTCTCCTGGCTGTCTGTCGCTTTGCTTACGTGGCCCCATCCAGCTCTGTTAGCCCTGTATGTGTCATGATCCTGGGCCGGTGGCAGAGGGTTTTGAGTTTTTTGTGTAGTTCTGTTTTATTTCAGGTTGTGGCTGTTTATGTATTAGGATTTTGTTATCATAGTCTTTTGTTTAGTTATTGGTGTTTGTTTTCTGTTTCCCTCACGTTGCCCTTCCCATGATTAGTGTTTGGTTTTGTTCTCATGTGTTAGTCCTTCATGTTGCAGGTCCCTGACACAGGGACTCCGGTAACAAAAAGAGTGTCTGTAAAGTAAATGTAGAGTGGAGTAAGAAACACACCGATACTCATCTTTCTCCAGACTGCGTATATTAATTTCTTTTCAACTTATTTACAATACAACTCAATGCTTAAATGTCCAAAATAAATGTTTAAAACATCAAAACAGATAAAATCAAATTAGAGTGACATTCTGCTCTTATCTTATCACCCAAAACTCTATGCACTTACAGCTTTCTTCTATCTCTGGATGTCTCTCTGAAATGCTGATAAACAATATATATATATATATATATTGCAGCTTTAACTTATTGTTATAAGTTTCCTTTTTAGTAGTGCAAAACTCAGTGCATCACCTGTGCTTTCACATAAGTATGCTTAGCTTATTTATAATTGGACTTAGCTCTTTGGATTTTATTTAACTAGAAACTCTCTTGGTTGCAACACACTTCCTTAATACAGTGAGTTAACATTGTCAGTCTGGCAACCTTAATAATCTGGGACTATACAGAACTCTATGCTTATACAAACTGAATAAGTCACATCAGGAGTTATACAAGGTAGGTTGGGAGACATTCACATATGAATGAGGTGATTAATATGGTCATTTCGGCCCTTTTATTTACGTTTCAAGCACAAATCAAATATCGCGAGACTGACGAGGCGACACGGGTCGGCTCTACTGCCTTTACCGATCGCGGCACAGCCGTCATCAATAAACTGTTCCCTGAGGCACACAAATCATCCCACGAAGTGGCCTAGCAACCTGGTTATAATGCAAAGCTTAAGGCTTCAATTCACAGTTGTTTCAACTGGGTACTGACCTGTAAAGTAAATATAGAGTGGAGGAGTAAGAAACACACCGACACTCATCTTTCTCCAGACTGCGTATAAACGCGGGCAGGAAGTTGCGCCAGTTTATGCAGCCGGACTGACAGGTACACAAAGGTTCCGCTCCTCCACAATATCATTTAAACAGGACTATTCATGCAAGGTAAAAATATTATGAACTCAATATTCATGTAGGATACAAAGGAACACTTATTAAGTGATATTTAAAATAATAACTTTTAAGCTGACACTTACGTGGTTACATCGTTAAGATGGACCACACACTCCCCAACAACAAAAGTGACTCCTGGCACTTGACTTCAATAACTCAAAAACTTCTTATAACTCTTAGAGTCTCTTATTATAAAGAATGTCTCAGCAAATGTGTTTTCCAGAGTCCTGATTTTTTTTTCTTTTCATTCCACAGTTCAAACGCAGGGAATGGGGTATACACCTGGTAAGTAAGGGTTTGATGTCAGGGGCGCAGAGTAGAAGGGATGGGGGTAAGGGGGACCATAATATATAAAAGGATACTGTGCGTGGTGAACGCCGACTGCATTTATCATCGGGCGAGGCTGGTATGTGGGATGGCCCAAGGATGGGTATGTGAAGACCATGTTCGGGCGCCTCTGCCTGGTGGACTGCCTTAGATGGTGTGATGACCCCGGCTGGACCTCATGCTGTAGTTCTGGGCTGGGTGCCGGCTCAGGATCAGTCGCTGGTCCAGAAGCAGGATCTGTGGTTTCCTCCTCCTGATGAAAGGGTTGGCTTTCCTCCAAACTGTCACCCTGTTTGCCGTCAGTGTTTTCCTCTTCTATAGTAGTGTCTCCCATCTGTTCCGGCTGACTGTGCTGTCCCTCCAACTGACGTGTCTGACTTGGGACGGGTCTGTTTTGTGAT
>VUQJ01006973.1:0-11384 GCA_015108635.1 Andinoacara biseriatus | reverse complement strand
TGTGTGTATATATATATATATATATATATATATATATATATATATCATTAAAGAGTTGGACTTCCAGGCCTTGGCCTCCTGAATTTTTGTCTGACCGGACCTCTTTAAATTTTAATTGAATACCCCTAGATATATGTTCCATTTCATTTTAAAAATTAAGTCCTACAAAGTTTTTGGAGATCTTGTAGGATGCTCTATTATCTGTGTTATATGAAATTTATTAACAATGTCTACACATTTTTCTAGCCAATTTAAGTTGCAATCATCCATTATGAGCATTTCTTTACTGCTACATTTTCAAAGTACAACAGACAGTGAATCAAAAAGCAAATCATTTTCAGTAGGTGGTTGATACAATACAATTACATTAAAGGACATTTCAGGGGAAGAATTTTTTATTCTAATACATTCAACATCGTCCTTTGACAAGTCAACCTCGTTACTTCACCTTTTTTGTCATGTTCATGTTTCCGTCAGTAGACATGATATCCTAGAATATTATAAAGGCCAGTTTATTGACTCAAATTACTGAAGATGAGATGGCTACCTGCTAAAGTCACTCAAAGTTTCTCAAAGCAGCCATGCACCTAATAATACACAAATTTAGTACTACCTATCAAGTGAGTTTTTATACCTATATTTTTATACCACAGTTTCTTAACATATTTATTTCAAGCAAGGAGGTGACTCCTACGTATGCAAAAGGACTTCCAGTTCTTCCAAAAACTTCTTGTACCAAGAGGAGGTTTGTTAGAAAAGAGACTTTGTTCACTCTGTAGCTGAGGCTTTCAAATACTTTTGTTAGTATTTGTTCATTTCACCCCTCATGCGCTATCATAAGAAGCTGTCAGTGCACCCTGTCCTTATCATCACAGTACATGTAAAGCTCTTCTTACTTTCTCTCTTCCTTTTTTAAATTTTATCATTCTCTTCAATTGTCTGCATCAAGGCAATGTTGCACCATCAATACAGTTTAACTGCAAAACTGATCAAGATGTAATCTATTGCATTTTCAGTGGATTCCATCCGACTGTGACCCTGATGAAAATATTGTAATTCCTCATTTTAATCTCCTCTTATCTCCTACTCTTGGATATGTTGCTTTTATCACATAATAAAAATTCTTTCCTGTTCATCCATTTTCAAAATTCCCCTATTCTGTTACACAGTCGTAAGGCTAGTTGTTGCTATCACTCCTTTTCTCTTATTTCTGAATGAGCATGAGCACATTCCCCCACTGACGGCATGCTTTCCCCTCCCATTTAGGCTCTCCACGGTTCACTCTCCCTTCCCCCTCTTTCATCCAGCTGCTGTTTTCCTGAATGAGCATTGAAAGCATCATCATCATCGTAAACCACTGCTGTTGCCATGATATACAGCAACCAGAAACATCCGGTCCTGTGCAGAGAACCAGTGCATGCACATATACACATGAAACTCCCACATGCATGCGCACAGCATCCCTACATTTCAGGATTACAGCATTTAATCTGCACAGCAATACCCCAGATGCTGCTGTAATGCTGAGCTGAAGGATGAGTGAAAGAGATGGAGGAAAAACAAAAGGAAAAGAAAACACGAGATAGAAAAAAAGGAGAAATGCCAAGACCTCGATGTTATAAAGAGATACACAGCTATAGCAGGAGATCGAGAGACAAAGGAGCCAAAAGCAGCAAGGATAGACAAGATTAAGAATGGCTGCTTTTTCATTCATAATTTCCTCTTCATTCAGAATTCCTGTCAGCCCGATAGACAGCCATGATCACCTTGTTATATAAGCAGCGGAAGAAGGGATGAAGAGGCAGAACTGGTAGGAGAGAGAGAGACGACAGGAGGTGAAGTCAGGTGAAAGAGGATGGAAATGGAAGAACAAAAATAGTCCCATCCTTTTACTACTGGCACATTTATCCTAATATACCCATCAGAATGCAATTTATTTGTTTTTGACAGTATCTGCAGTGATTAAGGGACATGGCAAATACAGCACAGAAGCTGTTGTCTGTATATGTTGCCTGTAGGAGAAATCTGTAGCCATTATTATTTCATGTTAATCTGAAAAGATTATGGCAGTATGGACTGCAAAGTGAGTCTTGAAAGTGTTGACAAGTGTTGCAATAATCAAACAAAGACAATTTGTCTCTGTGTGCATAAACTGTGAACATCCCAAGGCTGCCTCTGTTCCATGAATCTATAAAAGGGCATCAGTTTAGTTTGAAATTGTATTAAGTACTTGAATTTCATAAACTGTACTTTGAAACAAATCTGTAACTTTGTAGTGTTGACTTTATCAGCTTCATTAAATAGTGAGCAGTTTGACTGGTATATTTGACTGGTGTATGCTTACACACACACACACACACACACACACACACACACACACACACACACACACACACACACACACACACACACACACAGACTCTTGGGGGTGCCCTGCTAGTCACATGGCTCCATAATATAACTAGCAAAAATACAAGAATTTCATTCATCAGCCTTAAATGGGAAAATGGAAAATCTAATGGAATACGGTCAAAATGTCACATATCACTACTTTTCTTTAAAATGAAATGCTAACATTATAGAATGCATGGTTTTATACTGCAACTGCAGTGAGATCAAAAACTGTGATTTCAATGGAGGTCAATGAGGCATTTTTGGCCACAAAGGTGTCCAGAGGGAGTATCTGGCACTAAATAAAAAATAATAATGCAATCAAATAAATTTTTGTTGCTAATATTTGACGCATCTAAGGTTCTAATCACCACCCATGCCCCATCCCCCTAGCATTTATTATTTGAAAAATAATACAATTTCATGGTGTTTTTTTGTGGATAATTAATAATTCATGTGATTAAACTGACATTTAAAGGATTAAAATCCTGAACATCATTGACTGTTTGGTATTTTCAGTAGGTCTGAAGTTGATTAGGTGATAAAAAAGCAAAAAAAAAATTGATGTATGATGATTTTATAGCAGTTTTTAGGTGGGTGTACATTTTTGCCACAAAGGTGTCCAGAGGGTGCAAAATGCACCACAAGAGTATGAATGACATATAAAAGTAAAAGACATTAGATTTCAAAAATCTAATGAAAAAGATTTCCTGCAAAAAAATAAATAAAATCATGCCACTAGCTGCAATACAGCCAAAATGATCTCCAAATGGAAAAAAAAAGTTGAAAAAAATGTACAAAAATGCCCAAGGAAGGAATAAGGCAGGGATCCTCAAATCCAGGCCTCGAGGTCCAGTGTCCTGCAGGTTTGAGATGTGTCTCTGCTTCAACACCCCTGAGTCAAATTTAGAAGTCATTAGCAGGACTCTGGAGAACTTGACTGCATACTGAGGAGATAATTCAGCCATTTGATTCAGGTGTGTTGGATCAGGGACACATCTAAAACCTGCAGTACACTGGACCCCCACGCCTGGATTTGAGGATCCCTGGAAAAAGGGATATAGGAAATGCATTTGTGGGTTGAGCAGCAGAGTGGGTTGAGCAGCTAATGCCAAACAGCTTATTTTGCTCTTGACTCTTGTTTTGAGCGTCTGGTGCCCCAGGTGCTGACAATCAGGCTTGTCATCATTGGAGGCAACCTCAGTGCAATGAGATATTGAGATGAGGTCTGCAACCTGTGCCATTGCTATATCTCCACAATCTGGGATTGAATTCTGTCATGACAACTCTCTCCCCCCAGATTGGGTTTTATCAAAGGCTCCCTCTAGAATTTGGGAGTCTTTGATTAAAAAAAAATCAAGTATGTAAATTTTCACCCAACCTGATGCGTATTTAGGCTCTCAAAACGGTGATTTATTTGTCCAACAAATAATAAACGGAACAGATACTACAGCACCTTCACACTGTTAGTATTCAGGCCCTAATAAACCTTTTAATAAAAGGCCCTAATAACCTTGTTTGTGACCCCAATATGCCAGGTTTTCTTTAGCAGTGGTGGTGGACACACAACTTCAAACAATCACACGCTTGTGCCGTCCAACTAAATCTTTTGACTGCTCAAATTTCCTGTAACTACACTTTTTTGCACACTGATTCCACATCCAGTGGCAACTTTGCAAAGACACATCATAAAAGACAGGCTTGGCACTCATACAATCTTGAATTGAACCTTATGGGAGACACAAGTAGATGTTTTGGCATTAAAGCTTTTCTATTTCAGTGTTCCAAGCAGAGCAGGTGGAGGTTCCATTAAAAGGGTTGGACATTAACAACAGTTTCTGTCAGATTTAAATGGTCATCCTATACAAGTCTGATGACCTCTGGAATTAAAGTTAATGTAGATAATAATTACAAATATCTGCCCGGTATGTATAAATATAATTCCCAGAGGCATTGACAAAACAGTTATAGATTAATTCTGAAGACATGTCACATTCTATATTAATGATTCTTTTCACCAACTACTGCTATGTTTCATTTCAAAGCACGTCTGAATTAATATAACTTATTCTTTTGGTTGATCCAGATAGGTCTTTTCACCTATAGCAATAAATACACAGTGGCCAGTGTCTTATTGCATGTCACCTCCTGTACCCTCACTGGAAAGAGATATGAAACAGAAGAGAGTTTAAGAGTGGGGAAATGAAAGAGAGTGAACTAAAGGATGAATCATGCTGCGATGACTAACATCTTGCATAACCTAGTCTGAGAATCCTTATTGCTTGACAGCAAGCGCCTACAAAAAAAAAAAAAAGGTTTTGTAAGCCACCCACAGTGCCCTCCTCTAAATCTAGTCCTGTATACATACTAATAGCCTTTGTTACCTCATAGGTAAACATGGTGTAATACCTGTGTATACAAGAGGCATTAGCATGAAAAACATGTTATCACAACAGCACCAGCTTCTGGTGTCTGTCTTTGATCCAGTACATTTCTATTTCAGTGCTTGTGGCATGAATGAAATGCTAGCACTGATTAAAATAGGAGTCATTGTGTTGAGTTTATTAGATGGATGACTGAATAACACAGCTGAAAAGTTTCTTGTGTGGACCTAATAAAGGCTAAAGCCCAAACGCCCCAGGGTGTTGGATTAGATTAGATGGAGAGGAGTTGCATTTTCACTGGGCCTTACAGCATTCAAAGTTATTGGCATTTCTGGACTCAAAGTTCATGAGCACATGGAAGCAAAAAAGAAGAATGTGTCAAATTTCAGCAAAAATCATGCAAAATGTTGAAGTCTGGATGGATGCCTGCAAACCTCAATGAAGTGAAGCAACACTGTGAAGAAGAGCATGCAAGAATTCCTGTGAGAGACAGAGAAAGTTATACATAAGACAATTACCTTGTTATTGTTGCTAAAGGTGGTTCTATAAGCTACTGAATCATGGGGGTACTTAGTTCTTCACACAAACTTCACAAGATTCTGCATTTTGCCATAGTTTAATAAACAATAGCATCATGTCAGATGTCATGCCCATCTGATATTGGATTTAAATCTGTATGTCCATATGTCTGTTTCATATTCAATTCAATTCAATTCAATTTTATTTATACAGCGCCAATTCACAACAAACAGTCGCCTCAAGGCGCTTTGTATTGTAAGGTAAAGGTAAAGACCCAACAATACTGCAGAGAAAACCCAACAGTCAAACGACCCCCTATGAGCAAGCACTTGGCGACGGTGGGAAGGAAAAACTCCCTTTTAACAGGAAGAAACCTCCAGCAGAACCAGGCTCAGGGAGGGGCAGTCATCTGCTGTTGGGGCTGAGGGGAGAGAGAGAGGACAGAAAAAAAACATGCTGTGGAAGAGACACAGAGAATGATTAAAGACTGTATGACTGTACATGTAAAGTGCCTCCAGTAACATAGACAGATAGGAGTTTACATAAGGTTGTGTGGGCTATGGGTCATTTCTGGAGATTTGTTTTGCTTTTGTTTTTGCTGTAATGTTTTAGTTGGTTTCCCTGATTTTAAGATGGTGGCCTACTTTTGATTGTGCCTACCCCCCACACTCCCCCTCACCATCACCTCTCAAACACACACTCACATTCCTTTTACGTCATCCTGCAGAGCCTTCCGAACTTCCCTCACGGATTTTGTTGTTCCATCCAACTAAAAATAAATACCCTATGGGAGAGGATGAATCAGAACTCCCCACCATCACCAGAAAACTCGTCCCCCTCCTTTTCTCTTTTCCCTTCATCACTTGTGCATTATGATGCGTTCTGAGAAGTGTCTCCTCCTGTTTCTCCCGTCATCCACTTTCTTCTCTCCCTTTGATTCAGGATTTTTATTCTTCCACCCATGCACTCAGTAATGTCCCCTCCCTCCTCATTATTCTCATCATTAGTTTTACTCACAGTTTACTCATTATTTATTTATTCTTTTTTTAAACTTTTATTTAAAATTAGGACTTCCTTCCTTTACAAAACAATAACAATTTTGTTTAGAACAAAATTCTAAATTTACAATTACACAAATAACGTTCTTGCATTTTGGTCGAGACCTCAAACATTTGACATTCACACATAAAAGTCCTTAATGATAATACAATTTGTGATAAATATGCCCCCAAGGCACATTTATATCGACCTAAATATAAAATTTCACAAAATGTAAAGAACACACAAAACCTAATGTGACAAATGGTAAATGGACTAGTTCTTACATATTATTATTGTAGGGCCTTTACCTACCATACAAAGCGCCTTGAGGTGACTGTTTGTTTTTATTTTGGCAGTACAAATAAAATTGAATTGAATTAAATTTAATTGAATTTAGTGCTTTTCTACTGTCTCCGAGCACTCAAAGCACTTAGGCCCTGTTTAAACGACGCCGTCGTTTTGATGCGTTTCAGCCTCCCGTGTACACGCAGCCGTTTTAGAAACGCTCTGCGTTTACATGAGAACGCATGATGATGAAAACGATGTAGTTCCCGTTGCCAGGCCACAAGGTGACGGTGTTTTTTTGCAAAGTTTGTTTACACAACACGCGCATACGTGGAGGGACTTAGTAGGAGTTATTCAAAGAGTTATTCATTATTTACAAAATAGCCAATGTGAGAGGCTTTGTGGACTGATGACGAGGTTAGATAGCTGCTGCACTCAACACTCAATGATATAATGGCAAAAACACAGCCAAAGATCAAGTGTGAATCGCGCTACTTGAAGTTCACTGAAGCACTCCTGAATGCTAACCCTCACGAGTGCTGTTCATCTATTAGCTGTGGCGGTCCCGACCATAGTGAACATGTGCGAGGACCCCGTTTCCAAAAGACCCCGGCTTCAACCGTTTACAAGGAAACGCATCGTTTTCACTCCGTTGGCCGAGGGCGGAGGCCCTGGCAGACTGATCCTCGGCTATCAAGACTGGCTATTGGGACATGGAATGTCACCTCTCTGGTGGGGAAGGAGCCTGAGCTAGTGAGGTTGAGAGATACCGGCTAGTTCGACTAATCTCAGTGCATGGCCTAGACTCTGGAACCAGTCTCCTGGACTCTGCTGTGGTGGATATTCTTGTATCCCCCTCGGCTTGCAGCCTGTACATTGGAATTTTCACCGGTAGACAAGAGGGTTGCTTCCCTGTGCCTTCGGGCCAGGGAATGGGGCCTTACTATTTGCTTTTATGCCCCACATGACAGTTCAGATACCCACCCTTCTTGGAGTCATTGGGTGAGGTGCTCGAGGGTGCTCCATCCGGTGACTCCATCGTCCTGTTGTGAGCCTTAGCGCTCATGTGGGCAATGACAGTGAGACCTGGAGGGGGGTGACTGGGAGGAACGGCCTGCCTGATCTGAACCTCAATGGTGTTTTGTTATTGGACTTCTGTGCAAACCAAAGTTAGTTCATAATGAACGCCATCGTCGAATATAAGGAGGTTCATAAGTGCCCATTGAACCTGGATGCAGGTCGATGATTAATTTTGCAATCGTATCATCAGATCTGTGGCCATATGTTCTGGATACTTTGGTGAAGAGAAGAGCTAAGCTGTCAACTGATCACCACCTGGTGGTGGGTCGGATCAGGTGGCGGTGGAAGATGCTGGACAGACCCAGCACACCTAAACTGTGTTGTGAGGGTGCGCTGGGAAGGCCTGCAGAGGCCCCAGTCTGCGAGATTAGGTCTGCAGTTCAGCAGTTTAAGATTTGATGTCCTGGGAAGAAAATGCACTGGCTGTCACTGTCTCAAGTCTCTACTTGCCTTATCACAGACTTTGGCTGATTAAACTAGATTTATACTTCAAAAACATGGTACACAGTACTGAAATTTTCATCTTTGCTCAGTCTGTATAAAAGCTTGCTTCCCATCAGATATTCCCATTGCACATCCGTTGTCAGACCAAAACAGTCTCTAATTTATGGACTATTGCTGACCACAGTGATACACACTCATATAAGAAGCAGCACTTGCACCTAAACCACCTCCTAAATTTCATGACCTCTCACTAGAAATCACATCTATGCATGAAGTAACAGGTGGGCGGTGTTTCTGGTTCAGAAAGCTTCCCCAAAAGAAGTGCAACAGGAACACTGACAAGGGAGACTAATAATATACTGCACCTTCAGTGACATCTCACATTTTTACAGAGCAAAATGTGAGCCTTTTCTCTACACATACATACATGCAAGCTGTAGACTCCAAATGTTGGGCTGATGTCTGCTGTATTTTAGCCTCCATACTTTTCACAGGCTTCTTGTTTATTATTTTCCTCTTACTTTTATTTTTCTATTTTTCCATTCCTCTCTTTTGGTGTTCTATGTGTGTCAGTTAAATTAGCAACTCTAATTGAAGCCAAGACAAGACTATGTAGCCATATGAAAGGCTTTATATGATCCTTCATGGTCTGGATGACTTCAGTATTAATCTACAATATAGGAAAAAAAAAATAAAACCTTTGAGAGACAAGGTGTGTCTGGTCTTTTGTCCTTCAAACTCAGGTCCTCTACCAGAGGCCTGCTCCATCCACCGCTGTTTGTTTCACACAGCAAAGGTCTCCAGTAAACTTTTGAAAGTTAAAATATGCAGATGAACTGTTCATAAGACAAAAGTATTTCTTATCTAATTACTCAATTAATCGATGGAATAATCAATAGAATACTTGATTACTAAAATAATCAATAGTTGTACTACTACTAATTTGTACTACAGTTAAACAACACATTTCAAGCACTGGCAAGCATTGAAGATTGCATACATCCTGACACATCCTGATGGGGTGGCTGTGGCTCAGGAGATAGAGCAGGTCACCTACTGATTGGAAGGTCGACGGTTCGATTCCGGGCTGCATGCCAAAGTATCCTTGGGCAAGATACTGAACCCTAAGTTGGTCTCCAATGCTTGCATTGGAATTGAATGTGTGTGAATTTTAGACAATAAAAAACACTTAGCTTAGTTACACATGGAAGTGTTTGTGTCACTGGGTAAATGTTAACATGTTGTACAAGCGCGCTGAGTACTAGAAAAGAACCAGTCCATTAACCATTTAGAGTAGCATGTGACAAACATAGAGGAACCATTGTTACAACAATCACAGACAAACAAAGACAACTTCTTACAACTCAAGTAGAACAAGATGCTAGATGGACAGAGCACTTCAGTGAAAGAAGTTGATCTGGACATTGGTACCAACCTACTGACTAGAGGAGCGATAATATCAGCTATAAAGACTGTGAAGAATGGAAAAGCACCTGGTCAAGACAATCCTAATGCTGAGCTGTTCAAGGCTAACCTAACACTTACAGCTGGACTTCTACAGCCACTCTTTTGACATTATCTGGGAGAAAGCCAAGGCTCCTAGACAATGACTGGACAAAAGGAATAACTGTGGAGATCCCACAGAAAGGCTCCCTGAGAGACTGTAGTAACTGGAGTGGAATCAATCTTTTATCAGTCCCAAGTAAGATTCTAGGGAAAATCCAACAACCAACAAGCGCTGTGGACCTGCAGCTGCAGGACAGAGGGAGTGAGAACGGAAAACACGAGGACATACACAGGGTATCAACAGAATAGCCCATGCAGGGAGGCGTGGAGGGCCTTTTTGTTGCCCTACATGCCAGGTGGCTCATTGGGCATTAAATAAGGAAGAGAGTTTTTCTTTTGTTTAGATGTTTTTTCTACACAAGAAATGAAGATATGTTGTCCACTTATACCAAACCTGTATATTCTACTGGTCAATAAGCAAATCACAGCCTTAAAAGAGCAAAAACATTCACAATGAGATAATAGCACATGCACATATATGTGCAGTGAAACATCTGAAATATTAAAAAGAAACTGAACTCATCGATATGAACATCAAGCTAAGAGGAGTTCATGAATAATTGCACACTTTATTTTCTCATTCTTAAGTCTTACATATACTTTCACAAAGTCACAACAACATATTTAGAGCCATTACACAGTCATTTATCCTGAGCTCACAGCTTGAGGCAGAAAACAGACAGAAAGCATGAATTCTTTATGAGAATTCAGAGAATAAATCTTACGTGATGCTTACTGCTAAACATTTTCGAACTACAAATGGGGATCACTTTCGTTCAAGCAGAGGTTTATACCATTTAGATGGAGTTAAACTTTTTGTAGTGCTCATTTTTTTATTATTGTGGAAACTTGAAGACCCACTGCAGTTTTTGCAGTTTTTGAGCACAATACGTGGATTCTAGAAGCCCTCGTTTTATTGCTTGCAAGTGTGCCAACCAGTTTTGTTAGAGCAGCTGTGGGTTTAATTTTTCAGTAATCAGGGTAGTTATCCAAGAAAAAGGAAATGATGGAGAAGTTTGTTGCAGATGGGACATTCCTAAACGTAGTTATTTTATGGTTTAAACCAGACCTGGGCATTGCTAGGCCCTTTGGTTGTCCCTGACCAGCCCAGATGAGGTCAAGGGGAAATTAAAATTGTACTGTAAATAAATAGTTTGTCACATTTCACCAAACAAACATTCTTTGATAAACTCCCCATCAGAGAATTGCTTACTGTTTGTTTGTGTGTTTGTTTGTTGGTTTGTTTGTTTGTTTGTTTGTTTGTTTGTTTTTTGGGGGGGTGACGGTACAACTTTGTAGCCTTCATTTTGAAGGCAAATGTTTGTTTGTTTTGTTTACATACATACAATTTTGGTCAGATGTTTAACT
This sequence comes from Andinoacara biseriatus, assembly GCA_015108635.1. Lineage (NCBI taxonomy): Eukaryota > Metazoa > Chordata > Actinopteri > Cichliformes > Cichlidae > Andinoacara > Andinoacara biseriatus. The sequence continues at coordinate 306 of VUQJ01006973.1, read as the reverse complement.
ACACAAGGATTTGTTTGATAGCACCCACTGGATTGACAAATACAACAATGGGAAAGTCCAAGGCATTCAGTGAAAACCTAAGAAGGAAAATTGTAGATTTAAACAAGTTGGGAAGGTCTTAAAGCCATTTCCAAAGAGTTTCAAGTTTTAAGATCAAACAATTGTACATAAGTACAAATTATTCGGATGTGCCACCACTTTCCCAAGGTCTGGAAGAAAACTCAAGCTCATTTTCTTATTACTGAGCAGTAGTCTTCATACTGTAAACCATAGCAGTTTGCAGCAGCACACGAAATGTAATAATAG
>VUQJ01006966.1:6791-20217 GCA_015108635.1 Andinoacara biseriatus | reverse complement strand
AGTATTGGACAATTTCACACACAAGCCAGTTCACTAGTGTTTACTGATGATGTGACTGCTGATAGGATGAATTATGAAATGTACAGGGCTGTACTCTCTGTTCAGATTCAGCCAAATGCTGCAAAACTGATCAGACGGCACTTCACGGTTCAAATATATAATGAAGCAAAGCAAAGTGCAAAAGCAACCCAAGAGTTTCTCAGGCTGTGGATAAGCCAGTCACGTGATCTCAACCCAACAAAGCATGTTTTCGTGTTATTAACTACAAAACTGAATTCAGAGCGATCCACAAACAAGCAGAAATTTAAGGTGGCTGCAGTAAAGGCCTGGCAGAGCACCTACAAGGAGGAAACAGCATTTGGTGATGCCCATGGGTTTTAGACACCAGGCAGTCACGGTCTTCAAAGGAGTTTCATCCAAGTTTTAAAGTCACTGTGGGGATGTGAAGAGGCAAAACTAAAAAAAAGTAATAAATGTGTCTTTGTCCAACAATCTAGGGATTTAACTGTAGTTTTTTGAGAGCTCACCTTTCCTCCACCAATCCCCATACCACAATTGTTGAGCCTTAGCTCCCTCAAGGTGTGGCAGGAGGGGCTCTTAAGCAGCTGCTCGATTCCTTTGACACCGTCTGGCCCAAAGGCATTATCACTCAGGTCCAGCTCAGTCAGCCTGGCCCCTGCACTCATTATTGCACTGCCCATGGACCTCTGGTGATATCACAGAAACAGGCAAGAATGTGAAGCACGTGAGATTATGTGTATATGAAGATGCACTAAAATACAAGGAAACTCCAAGAAGTGTAAAAGAACATTACTCAGCAAACTTTGCAAACTGATGAGATATTTAAGAGTACAACAATATGTGGGAATGGACTCTTCCTTTATCCAGAAGTGTAATTCAACAGCTGTAATTCTCACCAGGGCTGGTGGAATTTCAGAGCGCAGTCTTCCAGTGAACATGTCACTCCAGTAGCATCTCTAAAAGACACAAAAAGATGTTAACAGAATTTTAAAAAAGCTTCACACTGCAGAGCAGTGGTTTTATTGCTGTAAGAACAGACAGATAACTTAAAGTATTAATGCTTCCTACACACATTGCATTTTAGGAACAAAGCACTTTTAGTTTTTGTTAATGTTGTATTCTATATTTAAGCTGGAAAATGGCAAATATGTACTTGAAATATTAGCCAACTAAGAAAAATCATCTGAAAAAGCTTTTCCTAGCAATCAAAATGATGAATGATGCTTTACTGTGAATGGAAATGATTAACTAAGAAAGCACCTGAAGCATGTCTTTGCTCTCCAGTGCCTTGGCAATGGTTTGGGCTGCCTCCACTCCCAGGGTGTTTCCTTCGAGGCACAGCGCTCTCAGACCCTGATGCTGCTTGATGTCGCGGGCCAGCTGCTCCGCTGAAAGCACAGATCACGCTGTCAGGTTTAAGACGAAACAAGGATCGTTCTCTCATGTCTACAGCAGACAGGTGTGAATACTTGGGGAGTGGGGGCAAAGCTGAATCTTCTCACCTGATTCTGCATTGTCAAGCTTCAGTCCAAGGCCTTTATAACTCAACACTCCATCAGCAACATGGGTCTTGGAGAGAGCATCAGCCAGCTGAGCAATGTCATCTGAAGCCATAGTGACTCTAGACAGTCAAATATTAGACAAAAGGGAGAAAAGCCACATTTTTATAAGCTTAACCAACAACATAAATAAGACTAAATATAGGCGTGGATAGAAAAAGGCCAAATAATGTTCAATAAGAGCTTAAAAAAAAAAAGTTTACCTATTTTTTTAATGTCAAAACAGGAAAAAAAACTATCAACAACCAAGTTAGCTATTCTAGCTTTACTTATGCTAACAAGTAGAGGTGCGTAACAAGAGAAACACTGGCAGAGCTAAATCACACTGAGCGTTTCCTCCGTCTGTTTGAGGGTGATTCTCGTGTCTTTGAGACGGACAACTGTGTTTAGAAGGCAGATGAACGTCCACACAACAGAACCTTACCACGAAACAAAACTTTCCGGGAAAATGAAGTGCCCACACGCCGCTCCTTCCGCAAAGCCCGCCGGCCGCTCAATGATGTGACGTCCAGCCGGAGTCTCTTCTTCGTTTATTTCGTCAGGATCCGAGAACTATCGCCATCTGCTGTTCGCTCCTGACCTCCGCCTTCTTACACAGAGCTTGGAGTGTTTTCTTATCGCTGAAAAAGACACTAAAGATATGGAAGCTTGTTTTCGCATGAAACAAGCTTCTTTTAATTTCAGGAGACTTCAATCACGTTTCCCTTGCCTCCCATCTGAATGGAAGCCATCCTGAACAACCTGAATCCACTTTATAACATTTTTTCGAACAAACAAAAAACAAAAACAAAAACAAAAACAAAACAAAACAAAACAAAACAAAACAAAACAGAAAATCATCGTACCTACAGCCATAAGTCTTTTCAATTCTCATACAAATAGCAGATGAGGTACCATACCAATTTCCCTCTGTGATCAATAAAGTTATTCTTGTTTTTATTCTTAAAATAGCTGAAATGTTCTTTGCTTTTACAAGGAAGTTCAGGGTTGCTTGGGGAATTTGTAAAATGTTTGTAAGTTTGCAAGGTCTAGTTCTGTTTTGTAAGTCAATGTGCAGAAGATTTCTTTGCCTTCTTTATTCGAAAGTTTAGGAGACCAGAGACCTCCTCAAAGGACACCCACAGTACTGACAGGACAGAAAGTGACCCACACAGGTGACCTCTGACCCTTTCATACCAGAATTTAAAGGCCCACCCATACAGATGGAGACAGCTAAGAGCCACTTCTGTGCAGAAAACAAGGATAATGACTCCAAATGTCTCGGTAAGCTCCCTAAGAAACTCGAGCACAGCCTCTGTGATGACCTCATGAGCAGAAATATGGTAGACAAAATAGCCCATGAAACCAAATTGTATGTAGATAAAAATGTGTATATGTATTACTGCATGTTTTTATTAATTTGAGTTTATATATATGTTTGGTCCATGCAGAGAAATCAAACAGGTCATCCAGAAAATGCACACAAACACTACATATTTATTTATTACCTATATATTCTTTTTGTGTTTGTTGATTTGTAATATTTTACTTAATCCTAAGCTGGATGCATGACTTAAACAAATTGCTATTTAGTTTTGCAAGTTTTTCTTTTTTTTTTTTAGTCTTCACATGTTTAATTTAAAATTTTAATAAAGATGTGATTTGAGTGCATAAACTATATACGGTACTGTGCAAAATGACCCCCCACCCTCATTTTTTTATACTTTGCTAGGAAAGTGGGAAAATAGGTGCAGTGATTTCTTGAAACACATGCAAACATGCATGGAAATACATGTATACAATAAGGCTAAAATAGAATTTGTACAATTCCAACAAATTTGAAAATTAATATTCTGGTATGACCACCTACAGCCTGAACTCTCCAAGGCAGCTTTCTTGTCATTTCTTGAAGTGGTCTTCAGGAATAGTTCTCCAGGCTTCTTGAAGAACATTTAAAGCTCTTCTTTGGATGTTGGCTGCCTTTTGTTCTGTTCTCTGTCAAGATGATCCCACACTGCTTCAATAACGTTGATGTCCAGGCTCAGGGGAGGCCAATCCATGACTGATACTGTTCCATTGTGTGTTTTTCTTTCCAGATATGCTTTTACTGCATTGGCAGTAAATCTGACAACACTCTTCTGCATTCATAATGCCTTCAATCTTGACAAGATTCCCAACACCACTGGCTGAAATACAGCCCCAAACCATGACAGACAGTGCTTTACAGATGCTGCAGACACTCACTGTTGATTTTGCTGATTTTCAGTCCAGTTCTTGTGTAATTTGGCATATCTCTTGCTTATCTTAAGAATGACTTCTTGACAGCCACCCTTCCACTGAGACCATTTCTGATGAGGCTTCAGTGAACAGTAGACGGATCCACTGAAGGGCCTTTCCTTTTTTCCATTTTTTTCTTAAGGGCATGACTTCTTTAGGCCTGCCACTTCTTTTGGCCTCAACTTGTCCAGTTTTCTTAATTACTTTTAAGGGTGCACTGCACACCATGATGAGATAAGCCTTCTTGGTCCAAAAAGATGCCTGTCAAACTGTGTTGTTTGGAATTTTTCAGATCCCACTAAACAAATGGGAAGAACTGATGTGTTTTTGTGACATTCTGCTAGTAAAAAAGTGACTAAAGATACAATTTAAAATTGGTTCTTTGCTACATGGTACATTATGTAGCAACATAACAATACTGATTCATCTCTTGAGTTAGGTGCCTTTTTATACTTTAATGAGTCATAGGTCAGTGTTAAACAAACAAAAATAACATTCCTCTGAAAATGGTCAAGTGTAAAAAAGCAGCCAATGTCCAAAGACACATTCTGAAAGACCATCAGAAAGCCTGGAGAAATATTTCTCAAGAACACATTAATTGTATGAAAGTCTGGCTCCTTGGAATACTTTTTGCACAGCACCTTAAATGCCAACATTGTGGGGCAAACGGCGAATGACGGAAGCAGTGACACAGTTGTTGCTGCCCTCCTGCGGCCACAGGCCTCCTGTGTGTGGATACTTGTTGCCGTAATAGCTAGCCGCGGCAGCTAATGAGTTGTGTGCACCAGCAGCCGTAGCAGTAGCTGGAAAAGTCGTGCTCCGTCCACACACCAATGACAGGGACACTAAACGCAGAGATATGCGCATGGTTATCTACTGATAATTGGCTGCTTTTTCTGACAGTTATCGCCAACGCTCCGTGAAGGCATCTCTGATCTGAACTCTCGGTGAGTTGTCGTGCTAGGTCCGACAGGGTTTAGCTGTTAGCTTTATTTCCACTTAGAAATGAAGTTAGATAACTTCCTTGGTTTCTATGCAGTGTCGTCTTATATGTGCCAGGTCAACTACCTAAATGAGACAATAACGGCGTAAGTAACTTCTACAAGGAGTAAACAGTACAGCTACGTTACAGCGGTTAGCATTTAGCCGAATTAGCTAGCTTCGTTCACGGACTAATCACAAGAACCGGCACGAAAACTCATATTATTTTCCAACTTAACTGCATTAACTGCTGGCCCGACATAAGCTGCCTGTCTTATATATTCATATCTAATGATGTAGTATTCATCACAAGTTGAGAAACAGGTCCACATAACATGCTAACATTAGCTAACCTCATCATAGTCCCAGTATTGTTTTGGATATCGTTTAAAATGTCTCTGGGGCGCTTAAATGCTGTCCCTTAAAAATCCGCGGTTTGTACGTAAAACAATGCAATTTCCTGCCGTACAGGGTCATCCCCAGATTACGCTAAATGTTAACCCAACTAACATCAGTTAGCAGCCAGCTTCACTGCTTCATGACCCCGCTGTTTGTCTGGCTGGTATTAGAGGCAGGCCTCGGTGTAGGACGGGACATAGCTGTGCAGCAGATACCGATGCTTGTGTCGTTATTTGGCTGTAGCTGTCAAAGCTTTAAATGCTGTTATACAAAAAACAAACAGCTGCAAGTCAATGTTGTTTTCATGTTTAGGATATGGATCCTGAACGGCAGAAAAGAAGAGAGGAGATTCAGAAGGCAATGAGCTTTATCCAGTAAGAGATAAATATTTGGAGATAATTTCATGACAAAGCGCACAAAATGTTCATGTGGCGACCTCTGACGCCTCTCCTTTCCGCAGGTCTTCATTGCCTTTCCCAGAGCCAGAGACCTATGAGGTATGTGCTTATGTACTTTATCCTTTTTGTTTGTTTTTGCCTTTGAGCTTTCTTATCAGCATTTTGCTTCTGTGGTATTTACATACAGGCTTCCACATGACTGTACTCATATTTTGTTCTAATTTTACTTGGGCCAAGGTGTGAACTCAGTCTGTTACTCATTCCTTTTTATCCCATTCCTTTACTTTTCTTCCTGTCTTTCCACTCATCTAATTTTATCTTTCTATTTATTTTGGTTTATGTCACCTCATTTCACTCCCCATTTAATCATTTTACACAATTTTTACTCTTTCCTCTCAGGAATTTCTGACTCAGTTGGTGTGTAACTTGCTGGATGAAGGGAATTCTTGTTTTCGGGATGGAGATTGGCTTCAAGCAACCCAACAGTATGGTGAGGGGATCAGTGTTGCTCGCTACGCCCAGGCCGAGGCTCTCGTCATCCCCCACGAGCTGCTTGAGAGCCTCTACGTCAACAGGGCTGCTGCCTACTACCAAATGGTGAGAAAGAACATGGGATAAGAGTGGATGTGTTACCTGCAGAAGTACTTCAAGATGTTCTTGTGGATGACTAGAAATTTGTAGAGAATGAAGTCTCAAATAAACCTATAGTTACATTTTTATAGGTTGGTGTAGAATTATTATTATACAGTTGTGTAATTTTTTTCCTAATAAAATGATCTTTGTTGGTGGTATAGCTTATATCTTTGGGTATGTTTTTCTGACTCAGAGGGAGTATGAGCGTGGCGTTCAGGACTGTGACAGTGCACTGTGTGTATCGGAAGGAAGTCGCAGGGCTCTGTACCGCAAAGCGCTCTGTCTGAGAGAGATGGGACAGCTCAGAGAGGCTTACACGTGTGGAACCAAGTGTCTCCTCACAGCACCAAATGTATGTCATTACCACTTAAAACAAAAGACATATAAATTTAAAATTAGTGCAGGTGTAAATGCAGAAGTGTGGAATAGAATGTGAATATTGTGTTACTGATGTGAGGATTTTGTGGCTGTTTTTACTTATCCCGAGTGTCTGATTATGTGTTCAATTAATCTTCCAGGACAGGCAGGTGAGTGACCTGGCCCAGGATCTAGCCAACAAACTGGGCCTCAAGGGTCGTAAGGCCTATGTCAGCTCACAGACAGAGTCCACAGCCACAGAAGGTGACAGTCATGGGGAGACTTCCCCACCTACTGGAGAGGTAGGTGCTGCCATCACTGTACAGAAGTTGTAATATAATGTGATAGCTGAATGAGAGCCTGATAGTTTCCTCTTTTCTTTAGATGTCCTCCAATGGAATTGAATCTCTGGGTGACATCACACCAGGTATGGCAAACTGGTACATGTAGAACTTATCTGCTCAACCCCAGACTCCCACTTGCTTCTGACAATTGTTTCCGTATTCCTTGTTCTCAGCTGACCTTTCCAGTGCACAGTGCATCCCCGCTCCTTTGGCCACTCCTATTCCAGTCAGCGATGACCCAGCGACCACTGTGGTAACCTCGTGCACTGACCTGTCAGAGAGCCCCAGCAGCCAGGTGCCTCCCATGCAATACTCTGTGCCAGTGTCAGAGCACATGGATGAATGCAGCATCATAAAGGACGAGCTGGACAACCTGTTGGAATCCATTCCCAAAAAAGTCAGTGAGGTGAGTGAAGGACAAAATGAAATCACTCTGCATTACCACTGCACTGGATAGCCATTTCTAATCTTTTTACTTCATTAGAAATGATCTTAATTAATCAAATTCCTCTGTCACTCTCCAGAGTCCAGTGGGTGCTATCCCTACAAACCTCCCGAACACAGCGGTTGGTCTCCGGCCTCCTTACTCACCCAGCCTACCAGCCCCTTCATCCCAGCTTCCCCAAGCCTTCTTTAGCTCCTCGATCAGTGACATGCCCCCTCTGGATCCCTACTCGTCGCTGCGGGACCAGGGCTCCACCCAGGCGCAGGACGCACTGGGAAGCTTTTCCACATCGTCTATGGAAGGAGAAGGGAAGGCAGGAGTCGCCGCTGGCGGGCTCGACTCATTGTCTGAGTACACTCTCCCTGGTGAGCACAGAGGGAACGTTTTCATGAACAGTCTTGTTGTTTGTCACGTGTTGATCAAAGAAAATTTGTTGTGAAGAGAGAGCATTTAAACTAAGAAACATTGCATAGGGCTTAAAGTAAATTGCATGTGGAATGCTAATGTATATATATTCTAATCTGATGGTTTGGACCTAAAATTACTTAGTGTGGCTGCATGAATGAAAGCATGTCGATATATATATATTTTTTGCTGTAGACTGAGAACATTTAGGTTTGACATCAAAAAGTTCATATGAGACAAAAGATCAACATCTCAGCTTTTATTTCCAGGTATTTTCATCTGGATCCAATGCACAGTTCAGAAGATAGCACCTTTAGTCTGAACCCACCCATTTTTCTTGTGAGCAAAAGTATTGGAACATGTGACTGACAGGTGTGTTTTGTTGCCCAGGTGTGTCCTGTTACATTGATTATTCAAACAATATAAAGTACTGAATCTCTACACTCAGTCAGGTTCAGATTTAGTGTTTGCCTGTACAGACTGCAGTTATATTCTTCTTTGACAGGTTCATTAATCATCATTGGTGATGTCACGCATGATGGCAGAAGTACAGTGAGCTCAGGAGTCTACAGAAACATTTTGTCAATTTAAAGAAAGATGCAACCAAACTGATTAGGAGATCCTTCATCAGGCAGCAAGATAATGACCCAAAACTACAAAGGAGCTCATCAGGGGAAGTGGAAGGTTTTAGACTGGCCGAGTCAATCTGCAGACTTAAACCCTACAGAGCATTTTACCTGCTGAAGAGGAGACTGAAGGGAGTAATCCCTCAAAACAAACAACTGAAAGAGGCTGCGGTGAAAGCCTGGAAAAGCATCACAAATGAAGAATGTAAAAGTTTAGTCTTAATGCATTTATTGAAAGCAAAGGATTTGCAACTAAATATTAAGTCTTATTCACTTGAATCTATTTAAAGTTTATCTGTTCTAATAATTTTACTCCCAAGAAAAAAAATGGGTGTGTTCAGACAAAAGGTGCCATCTTCTGAACTGTGCATCAGATCCAGATGGAAATAAAAGCTGAGATGTTGATCTTTTCTCATTTTGATTTTTTTTTTTTGGTGTCAAACCCAAATGTTTTCCATCTACATCAAAAATAAAGGGATTGGCCTCACTGTTCCAATACTTTGAGGGGAGTGTATGGTGCACCTGAATTAATTTTGACCTATTACAATAATTTTAGCTTGCTTATATACCAAAGCACAGTTTCTAGGGAGGTGGCTTCAACTTAAGTTATGCATCATCAGCAGACGGTGTGAGTCAGTTACGATGTGAGTGTCTGACATCAGTGTCCTTGTGTCTGTGTTCTTCAGGGGGACGAGTGTCTCACAGCTTCATCCCTGGAATGCGCAACCACAGTGCACATGCAGTAAGCAAAACACACATTTGGGTATTTTTTTGTTGTTTTTTTGACATCATGGGTTGCAAGGAAAAAAAAATTATTCAGTTACCTTGTCCTTTGTTATATGACATGTCCTCATGCTCTTCTTCAGAATGGTCCAGCAGGAACCAACCTATCACTGCTCTCCAGGAATCCTCTGGCTGCTACACACGAGTTTCGGCAGGCCTGCCATGCCTGTTACAGCAGAATAGGTTGGTATTATCAACCGCTGACATGCCACCCTTTGTCCTAAATTTTCTGAATCTTCACAGTGGGGTGTTGCAGCATCACTGTGTCTAATGTATGAAATACAAGACATTGTTTTGGCGCTTCTCACCCTCAGTTGCTGTTAACAGACAGGACACTTATTGCACCTAAATAATCAGTATCTTTCATTTTTCCTCATCTTACTCACAGGTCCACGGGTAATGGACTACAAATATCAGCCAGAGGCAGCACATCGCTGTAAAAGAGATGTGCTGCTGTGTCGCCTTAAAAACTCAGAAGACCCCACCTGGAAGAGGATTCGGCCCCGGCCTGCACGGAACAATTTCTTGGGGGCTTTTGTACTCTGTAAGGGTATGTTTCCCATTGGAAGTAAAAGTAGGAAAATTTAATCCATCAGACACCGTTGTGTAGTTGCCATTACATTTATATTCTGTTGAATATCCTCTCTCTCTGGGTCCCACAGAAGTACAGGAGCGTCAGGAATGCCAGTATGGGGAGAACTGTACATTTGCGTACTGCCAGGAGGAGATCGACGTGTGGACTCAAGAGAGGAAGGGCGCGCTGAGCCGAGAGCTACTGTTTGATCCACTGGGCAGCACGGAGCGGCGGGCACTGAGCGTCACCAGACTGCTGCAGCTCCACATGGGCATGTTCATGTTCCTCTGTGAGGTCAGACCACAGTCTTCGACATATTTCCTCTTTACACTTTGACTTTTGGAAATGTGGAACTCGAGCTTGACTAATTGACTTTCTTTCTTAAAAGGAATGTTTTGACAGTAAACCTCGCATCATCAGCAAACGCAGCAAAGAAAACTTGGCGGTCTGTTCAAACCTCACCGCTCGACACCCGTTCGACGATAACAAGTGAGTGTAATTGAGTTTCCGTGTCTTCATATTGCTGAAGTAGGTGGTTTTCTATGAAATTCTAACTAAATTCTTATGTGTAAGTGGTAAAAACCTCCCTCTGTACCGAAACGATACAAGTGTCGTCATGTATCTTAATCTCATTTCTCTCCTACAGGTGCCTGGTGCACGTGGTGAGGTCAGCCAATGTGCGCTACAGTAAGGTGCGTCCTCTGCACCCCCTCTGCCAGTTTGATATTTGTCGGCATGAGGTCCGCTATGGCTGCCAGCGCGAGGACAGCTGCTCCTTTGCTCATTCTGTTATAGAGCTCAAATGCTGGGTTCTGCAGCAGGACACTGGTAGGTAGAACACAGACAGCTGCAATTTTAAATTGTTCAAAGTATTACGTGTAATCCAGTAATCAGAGTTTCTGTGATTAATAGTAGAGCGCAGGCTTGCCAATTGTCTGCTGCATTTAAATGTTGTCATGGTAATGGTACTGTTGTAAACGTGATAGAAAATCAACACTAACCAGCAGCCCAGAATCTAGTAAAAGATGTTTTCACTGAGCTGTGACAAACATTTCCTGTAGGTATCACCCATGAAGAGATGGTGCAGGAGTCCAAGAGGCACTGGCAGCGGCTGGAGCAGAATGCACAGAAGCAGCAGAAGGTGAGGCCGGAATAGGCCCGGACACAGTCGGATATATTTACGGTGTTCGGTCCCTAAAATGTTTTATAATGTCCTAAATATGTTTACAACTATTGAATTGTCGTAAATTCACTTTGGATTGGTTTTGCATTGTGTGTGTATGTGTGTGTGGTTTTTTTTAAATATATATTATAGTGACCTTTTTTTGTATCTAAATTTGGGCTGGTCAGAAAAGACTTTGAGAACCCACTGAATAATGGTCGTACTTGGTGGTTAGATCTCATGCTTTAATCATCACTCTTTAAAAAAAGCTGCGTACAGACTGGAAGTGATTTGCTCGTCACACATCATTTTTAAGCTGACAGCTGACATTCCAGGTGCCGGCATTCGGTGACCGTCTAATGTATTTACTACCAGGTCATATGTCAATTTGTGGTGTTCTTCACTCTCATTGGTAGTCTCTTCAGTCACTCGCCTGGAAGTTTAGAAAAGTTTATCTTGGCTGTAGTCACTTGCTGTTGCGGATTGTCATCCACTTTCTGTGGTCTCTGGTACCCACATCGCTGTGAATTGCTTCCAGTATGTATGTAGCTTAAGAAGATTCCTGGTTAGCTAAGAGGAGCTGGGGAAATGGAAATATGGGTGCCTGTAAGTGTGTGTCTTTCTAGCAAAAGGAATAATGCATAAATTCATTCCTCTGTTTTCTCATATTTAAATAGTTAATATCTTGTTTCTTCTGTTGCAGCCTATCCATATACCCCATCCGAGCAGCAGCGTACCTGTGGGAGGGCTGGGGGGAATAGGGGGTGGTGGAGGAGTAGGAGGCGATGGCATGGGTGGTGGTGGTGTTGGTCCAGTCAGTGGGTTAGGAGCAGGAGCAGGAAGAGGGCGCCCCCTCAACCTGAAAATGAAGTTTGTGTGCGGTCAGTGCTGGAGAGAAGGTCAGGTCAACGAGCCGGATAAGAACCTCAAGTACTGTACTGCCAAGGCACGGCACAGGTGAGGTCCCATTCACTCATGTATATGTGTTTTCTCAGAAGGTCTATCAAGTGGTATGACATAAACAAACTCCCTCATTTGTTCTCCGTTTCTTCAGTTGGACAAAAGAACGCAGAGTATTGCTGGTGAAATCTTTTGAGAAGAAGAAGTGGGTTGTTGTTCGGCCTCTCCCCTTCTCCCGCACCTATCCACAGCAATATGACGTGAGTTCCTCTATTTGTCTGTCCTCTTCGGCCCATATTTACTCCACCCTTTTTCTGCCCCTCCAAATCTCACATGCAGAATCCAGCTGACTGGTTTTGCCTCAGGCACAGGCATTTTTGTAACTCACTCTGTAACCTTTGCTTTACATGTCTCGCCCAGATGTGTGTGCATGTGATGAAGCAGAAGAAGTGCCACTATATTGGGAACTGCTCTTTCGCCCACAGTCTTGAGGAGAGGGACGTCTGGACGTACATGAAAAACAATAGCTGTAAGCATTCGGTTCAGCCTAGGACAACTGTACGGAGATCAGGCCATTAGGAACTTGTAAATACACAAAGGCAACGTTGTATCTCCCCCGAACACCTTTAGATGTTCACCAACTTTGACAATGACTTGCTGAAAATTTTTAGCTCGGCTGTTTAAAAGAAAAGTTGAAGTATTGTCATAGCCTTGGCCATAAGTTGAGACCGATGCCGCCTAGGATGTTGAAATTCACACCATAAATGCATACTGTTCAAACTAGCCCCGTCGAACTTCGCACACGTGTTCACTGGCTTCAACTTTGTGAAACTCTGTCTTTGGACTGCACCAAACACATCTATTTTTACTGTAGTAAGATAAAAAATCTATGCAGAGCACATTATTGTGTAAGCCCCAGGCTTTGTATGTTCACTGGCAAATTGTATTTTTGTTATTTTTGTACAGCTGGGGCTTTTTTCTGATATGAATCCCAATTAATTTGGTTTGTTTTTTAAATTTTCTTATCATGCTTTCATATCCACTGTCTCTTTATGCTCAACTACAGCCACTATAAAAACCTGTAAATAATATATGTTTTCTTTAAAACCTCACTTGCACTGATTGTGTTTGATACCCATCTTCAAGGTTACTGAGATTATCTTAATTTTCTGTCTCTCCTCCATCATCTTTAGTGAGAGACATGCAACAGATGTATGAATTGTGGCTGCAGCTCACCAATCAGAGTAGACGTTTGGATAACTCTGCTGTGACCCCACCCCCAGAAGACAAGCAGGTCACCATAACAGCAGATTACACAGAAGGCATGGTAAGTGGTTTAAAACTTGTTATTATCCAAGGTGCATTTTCCAATTAATAACCTCCAGTGATCTCTTAGGAAAAATCAGATGAAGAGCGTATCGCTCTTGCACTGTATTCAAAAGATGGACAAAGATTTTGGTTTCCGGTTTCCACATTTTGAAGCTTTAATCTGACCTGTTTGGGAAGTTGGGAGGCCCCCCCCCCCCCCCCCCTTTTTTTTTTTGGGCCCAAAAAAAAAAAGGAAAAAATAAAAAATTTTTAAT
>VUQJ01006964.1:9937-20546 GCA_015108635.1 Andinoacara biseriatus | reverse complement strand
ACTGCAGGGGAAAAAAAAAAAAAAAAAGGTTTATGACTTTCTAAAACAGGTTGAACTCACATTCAGTTTTATTCCTTTTCTCTTGGATTTGGGAACTTTTCAGTGATCAAATGTACTGCAGGTGAAGACACGACTTCGGCTACGTCAAACACCGGAAGGCTTTCATTCCCTGATTTTTTTTTTTTCCGACCTACTAAGAGTGCAGACTGTGTTGAAGTTTTGTTTATTCCACTGTGTGTTTTGTTTATTTGTTGAATTACTATTTGAAAAAGTGTACGGGAGGAACAGGGGTGGGCTGGGCCAGGGTGGGGTGGGCTTTAAAGGGATATTCAGTGTAGATAGAAACGACATTCAGCGTTTTCTTGATTTTTTTTTTTTGTTTTTTGTTTTCTTACGTTTTTCTCCTGATGATCTCTCAGTCTGTCACTGTTCTCTGGGTTTGAGCTGACTGCAAATATACAGTATTATAATGACTGCTGTCTCTTGGTGTTTTACGTCATTCATGCACTGCTGACTTCAAGTAAACGGCATCAGAAGCCATAAGGGTCCACAAACTGTGAAACCACATTAACTAAACTCAAATGCCTTGTATTGAGTCACCTTTACTTTTACAGAATTTAGAGTTCTGTGAGGGAGGGGCTCTGGATGTCATCAATGAACATGACTTTGCATAGAATTACATCAAACGTCTGATAATTAGGAGTTAAATTTAGATGAAGCCAATTATGATCGCATCCTAGGCATCCATCCAGAAAACAGTGGGTGAGGTTATGGTGGCCGTGTACATCATTTATATATACTCTAGGACAGGGGTGGGCAATTAATTTTCCCAAGGCGACACGTGAGAAACTGGGCCACACTAGAAAGCTGAACTAAATTCTGCTCAATATTAATTTTATCTTTTTTAGGGTTATTGGTGCGGCCCTCCACAACAGTCCACACGGGACTGTTGAATGAATGAAAAAGGTGGTGGTTATGGGGCAGGTTTCAAGTTTAACTTTCTCAACTTCTCAGCAAACGACTGAGGTGAATACCAGTGACAGTGACGGATGCTGTTGATTCACATATGACAGGGCGGTAAATAAAGAGGTTACCTAGGCAACTCGAACCTAGAAGGTCCGCTAGGGACCAACAAAAGGTTGTCCTGTGTGGCCGTTACTCCCCCGTGACCGCCAGCTCTTTCATTCATTTGTTGTTCATTTTAATCACATTTAGAGTTCAAAGAAATCCATGTAAAATGACACGTTTGGAAAAAGTTCCATAAGTGCACATTATGGTTTTTGCCATAAACGGGCAGAGATAAAGATCCTGGGTATCATCTGATTCCAGAGGACGTAAAAATTATCTGTCTGGGATAATAAGACATTTTCACACAAACACGCCGGTATTTCAGAGGATATTCACATACTCGCACACAGATAACCGCATAATACAAATACAGATTGGCACTTTGGTATTCTGGTAATGTATTTTGTGGACACACTCACACACACACAGGGCTGACAGTAAACACACACACGTCGTCTATGTTCCATTTAGACTGTATATTTACTCTGCATTACGGGGTTAATGAGGTGAAGCTTTCCCCTCTCTCACTCACTCTCTCTTTAATGGATCTCTCTCGCGCTCTTCCCGTGTTTGTCTTTTATTCTCCTCTCATTTCTGCCACTGTTTTCTTTCCTTCTCTGTTTTCCTTTTCTCCTTTACAATCATTCCCGCTGTCACTCTTCTGACCTTTGCTTTCCAATTTTTCCCCCCCTCTGTCCTTTGTTTCATCTTCTGTCTCTTCCTCTCTCTCTCCATCTCTCTCCGTTTACCAAATAGCTGATGTCACTTTTTCCATTTCCTCCTAATGGAGGCAGAAACACAGAGCGATGGACGGTGAGGAAAAATAGCCAGAGATGAAGAAGGATGGATAGAAAGTGAAGGAGTCAACAAGGAAGGATGAAAAAGTGACAGCAGGGGGAAGAGAGACTGAAGAATTCAGGAGTGGACGTGGGAGAAAATTAAGCAAGACTGAGGGAACGAGGGACGAAGCAGTAAAAGAGAGACAGCTGAAATGATGGACAGAAAGCTGGGGGGAGGGGGAGAGAAGCTGGAGAGAGAGCAGTGGATGATGGGTAAGTGAAAGACGGTGACCCATCATAAAAAGGTTAATTATTGATTTTTGAAAGAGAAATCAACCTGAAAACATCACTGATGCTCAATCTAATGACTCGAGTCTTTCTCTTTACTCCACATATACCAGATGCTGGCAGAAATGCAGTAAAAGTGACATTTATCTAGTAACTTTTGAGAAAGTATTTTTAAATTAAATGGCTAAATTGCAAACACACATAAATACAATCGTGCATTTCTAACAGATGAAATTCTGCATGAACATTTTTTTGCAACTCGTCTCAATGTCTCAATGAAATTTTAGCATGTTGCATAAAAGCTACAGCAGAGTTTAATGAAAAAAAAGATTATATGCACAATTTTTCTTTGGTCTAAACGGTGTCATAGCAAAATGACAGGAAAAAGCAGGCAGTTTGTGCTCATGGACACAAATTGTTGCATTTTTGTGACAGTCTGAAACTACAGTGTTGGGCCACCTCTCATTTCTGTATACTTTGCTAGAACAATGGGACATAGGAACGGTTATTTATGCATGTGCAAGCATACATGGAAATACAGCATAAAAGGCAAAACCAGAGTTTGTTCAATTCTAACAAGCTTGAAAGTCAATATTTGGTGTGATCGCCTTCGTTCTGCAACACAGCCTGAACTCTCTGAGGCAGCTTTGTCATTTCTTTAAGAAGAAATCTTCAAGAAGAGTTCTTCAGGCTTCTTGAAGAACATTCAAAGCTCTTCTTTGGATGTTGGCTGCCTTTTGTTTGATCCCACACTGCTTCATATTGAGGTCTGGCTTCTGGGAAGGCCAATCCATGACGTTTCTGCGTTCATAATTCCATCAATTTTGACCAGATCTCCAACACCAGCGACTGAAATGCAGCTCCAAACACGACAGAGCCTCCACTGTGTTTTACACATGGCTGAAACTGTTGTGCCTCTCTCCTGACCTCCTCCATACATACTGCCGACAATTTGAACCGAGAATTTCAAATTTGGATTCATCCCTACATCAGTCCTGTTGCCACTGAATTTCAGTCCAGCTGTTGTGTAATGTGGAATACCTCGGCCTTTTCTCCGTTTCCTGTCCTTAAGCATGGCTTTGTGCCAGCCACCCTTCCACTGAGACCATTTATGATGAGGCTTCACTAGATTGATCAGCTGGAGGGCCAGATGCATCTGTCAGGTCCTGTGTCAGCTCTTTACTGGATTTATTTTCCCATTTCTTAAGGACTTGACTTTCAGATACTGTTCATGTGCTGTAGATTCTTTTTAGGCCTTCTTCTTTTTTCTTTACTTGTCCAGTTTCCTCAGATTTTTTTTTAAGGACACACTGCACAACATGCTGAGATGTTCCAGGTTTTCAGCACAGTACAAAAATATCCCTGACAAATTTTCTTGTTTTTGACATTTTTCATGCATTCAACTAAAGAAATGGGAACAAATTATGTGTTTTTGTGACAAGCAGCGAGTAACAAAGTACCTAAAGAGGAAGTTTTAAATTGTTTCTTTGCCGCACTGATTCATCACTTGAGTTGGGTGCCTTTTTTTTCCTTTTTATCCTTGAATGATTCATAGGGCAGTATTAAGTATGAAAATAGTCAGGTACAAGGACAGGACTGAAAACGAGAGACAAATCAGCCAATGTCCAAGGAAAAACTTTAAAAGACCTTCATAAAGCTGGAGAGCATTTGCTCAAGACCACCTTTAAAAAGGACAAGAAAGTCAGGCAAAGAAATGAGGGGGGACTCGAGACTTTTGCACAGCACTGTATGTATTGTTGTAGACAAAAAAAATTGGTGAAATCCAGAACTAACAATAAGTTACAGGTTAAACAATAATGAAATCAACTGCATGTTGTGGCTCAACTGAAAAATATTAAAGGCAGAAGAAAATACATCAAGGGGGGACGGAATGATGGAGAGATGGAAGGAAAAGAGAGAAGAGACATTCCCAGACAGAGCAGCCAGGCTGTTAAAACACACACACACACCTTGCTCCATCATTAGTCTTCATTAGAGCCTTTATGAGGAAAATTAGAAAGGGAGTTTCCTCCCAAACTGAACCCTGGGGTCCAACCTGCCTGCCTCTGTGTGTGTGTGTGTGTGTGTGTGTGTAATTGTGGTTAATTTCTACATGGGGTTCAGTAGATGAAAGAATATGGTAACTGTGTGTAGGGAAGTTGTGCGCTAAGCTTGATACGTGCAGACACACACATTCACGCACACTCCTGATGAACCTGTGTGTTTGCACGAGGTAAGAGGACCACATGACTGCAAATCAAAACTGAGTAAAACAAAACAGAGTGAATTCTGAATTTCTAAAGCGTTCCTAACTGAATCAGAAGAGGAGGAGCAAATTGGGAAGTGCTGGCTAAGATGGAAAAGCTGGAAAAAATGAAAGTAAAATCTAATGGTATAAACAGCAGGTCTTTTGGCAGATATTCCAAAATAGATTTAACAATCTACTATTTAAAAAAAAAAAAAAGCTTTCAGCTGTGAATTGAGCTCTACCCACCTGCAAAATCTGTGTGCATCAAGGTCAGAGCAGCGGCTTGGCGAAGGCTCCAAGATCCACCTCTGCCAGCATGGAGAGAAACTTATTTCTCGACCATAACAGGAGAGATGAAAAGTGTCGTCACAGTTGGGATCCTTTTTCTAAAATGTAAAAATTCAATTAATTGTTTTCAAAGTCATTTTTATATATATATAAAAAGTGTTCCAAAGAACACGCGAGCCTGCACAGTTACTGAGATACTGAAAGGTGGACGGACGACGTTAAAGTGATCCTCGAGTCTCCATGCCCCTTGACAGAAAAAAGAAATGATGTTGGCTAATGTAGCATGAACAACCTTAATGGTTGCTCATGGTAGCTTATGTCTTTTAAGCTTCAAGATGCACCTTTCTGCCATCACCATCTTGGTTGCAGAGAAAACAGATGTAACACGGAGGGGCAGGTCTGACTGCAAAACCACAGGCTCATTGGCAAACAACTTGTAATTGGTTACTTGTTAGCAGACACAGATTTTATGAGGATGGCCTGAGGGCCCGGCGCTCCTTGTCCTTACTGCCCAGCACCGTGGAGCCCTGATTGGCATTTGCAATAGAATGCCAGAATTGGCAGGTCAACCACTGGTGCCCTACTGCTTTTCACAGATGAGAGCAGGTTCACCCTGAGCACATGTGACAGGTGTGAAAGAAGAAGCTGTGGAGAACTTTATGCTGCCTGTAACATCGTTCAGTATGACCGGTTTAGTGGTGGGTCAGTGATGGTCTGAGGAGGCATATCCACGGAGGGACTCGCAGACCTCTACATGCCAGGCAACGGCACCCTGACTGCCATTAGTTATCGGGATGAAATCCTTGGAACCATTTTCAGACGGGTCTTGGGTTCCTCCTGGTGCACGACAGTGCCCAGCCTCATGTGATGAGAGTATGCAGGCAGTTCCTGGAGGATGAAGGAACTGATTCCAATGACTGCCCCCCACGCTAGCTTAACCTAAATCCAATGGAACACCTCTGGGATGTTATGTTTCGGTCCATACAACGTCACCAGGTTGCACCTCAGACTGTCCAGGAGCTCAATGATGCCCTGGTGCAGATCTGGGTGGAGCTCCTCCAGGACACCATGTGGGGGCCATCCAAACTACCGAGTACCATTTTTGAGTTGCTGTAATGAAATGTCTCCAAACTGGACTTTTGAATTCAGCCGTCTGTCGATTGATAATCCATTTCCATCAATCTATGTTGAATCCTTTCTTTCCTGACACATTCCCAGTCCCTATCAGTGTAGATATCCAGCTTGATTTGTTTTCCCATTGAAATCCGTGAGGCGACTGTTTGTTGTGATTTGGTGCTATATAAATTAAATTGAATTGAAACGGTTTTAAAGTGTTCCTTTCATGTTTTTGAGCACTGCAAAACAAAACATAATATTTGTTTCTGAAAAAATGATCCTATTCATGTCCAGAAGGGCAATGAAGCAGGGTATAGTTTTAAGGTGGACCCACCTTGGGACGAGTCATTACTCCAGGAGCATGCAGTGTCTCGCGGGTTTTCCACTCATGTGCTTCTTTAGTTTCAATAAGCTAGGATGGCAACTGTGAAAACACTGTGTGGGGCCCTAAAAATACGTGACTTTGCACATCAGCAGGTGATATATCCATTTTTTTCTTTTCCACAAATACTCAGTACAGTATTCATAGGCCATCAACAGAATGCAACCAATCAAACAATGTTTGGGGCGGGATGTTAAAGTATTTGCTGTTCAGGAAGAGACATCTGCACCACTTCTTTTTAAAAATGAGCCGAGCCATTGGTTGCTGCCTAATTGGCACCACCTGACACCTGGCTCATTCTGTCTCCACTAAAACACAGGATGGAATAAAGAGACACACACACTGTTTTGAGGTGTGAGTGAGTCACTGTGTGTGTTCATGTGACTTTCTTAAACTGTATGTGCAAATAAAAGCTGCATTTCTTTGTGTAACTATTTGTGTGCCTGTGTGTGTGTGTGTGTGTGCGCACGTGTGTCCTGTCCTCTTGGTGCTGACAGCTTCTCATTAGCCACAGACAGCTGGAAGAGGTCATCACTGCCCTGTCTCTGTCTAACACACACACACACACACACACTCTCTACTGGTGAGGACCCTCAGTGGCGTTGTCCACAACCCTGACCTAATTAATTCATTACTTTCAAGAAATGTCTCCAGTTCCCTCCATGTGTTTTGAATTTTCCAGGATGAACTTACATTCCCTAAAATGTCTTCTCTTGAAAAGTATTCATGTCGTAAAATGCCTTCAAGTCATCCAGACATGGTTTCACTTCTTAAACACAACATGTGTTTTATAGGGAAAACAAAGCAGACTCAAAATAAGAGCAGAGCTTTTGCAGCTTCAGAAAATGTGCGTGCTAATAGGACACAGTAAAATCATGAGTTTACAAAGTGCTTAAAGGTAAATGTGAGTTAGAGTTACTGTAAATGTGCTAAAAACAGTTACATTGCTAAAGGACTGACCACAGACAGCCATTAAACAACCACCTCTCATCTGATGGTTTCACTCCTGCGGACAATAATTAATATTTTGGGGCTTCTGGATACTTTCTGGTGAATTGTGGCAGATACATTTTTTAAAAGCAAAGTTGTCACTTTTGGCAGCTTTGGACAACAGCCACCTGCATTTCTACCGATGCAATCCCTCTATTACACCAGGACGGCTCTTCTGAATATATCAATATTGGTTTGTACAGATTATGCAAATAATCGTATAAATCCAGCTGCATGTTATAAACAAAGAACAAATATTTTAGAAATCTGTCAAAAACTTGATGTTTTATTAGGCAAATAAACTGAATTCACATGTTTATGCCGGCACACTGGACTTCTCTGAGAAGTCAATCAAACATTGAATCACTAAAACTATTTTTTGTTGTTGTTGTTCAGAAATGCAAGTAAATAACTAAGTTAGTGTCTTAATCATAAAAGAATAATGCACTTTACTATTTTTTAGCTCTTTGTCAAATGGTAAATTTGAAAATGTAACAATAATTATAGTTTATCATTAAAAATATAATTTTTGGCTCCTTTATGAATGCAAAAGTTGCTGACAGCTGAGCTCGACCACCACAGCTCCGCTGCTCTGTCTCTTACCCTAGAATTCATGCACCTCGACAACACCAAGAAAACGTCTCTTAGTTTTTGTTATTTCAATTCAATTTTTATTCATTGTCATTTTGCTCACGATGGTGAATCCTTCCAAAGACTCCTGGATCCAGATTTGGACAGACTCCAAAAGTTAATCACTTCTAAGTTCGGCCAAGCCCTCGCTCAGCTCTGATTTAAAATGAAAAAAGAAAAAAAAAAAACATGTAAATTCCATAAATTTTAAGTAATAACTGAGCCAATCACATAATGTCCTTGGTGAAGGTAATTAAGGCTACATAAAAATAAGATCTGGAGAAGTGGCTCATGTCCCATCCATCCTGAGAGGAAATTATCATCCTGCGCTCCCTCAGAGTGATTGCTGCGTGCATCCTCAGAAAAAAAATAAACTCTACATGTTTGCAAGATGTAATTAAACACCTGAAGCGTGGGGGCAGGATGTGAAGTAAAGTCAGCAGCTGAGTCTGAACAAACAAACAAAAAAAAGGAGGGGGGAGTTCTGGCAGCAGTCTGATAAATGTCGTAATGCACTGCTGACTTTGAGCCGCAGGACTAACCTCTAACGTTTTTAATGCGAGCAAAAGAATAAACATTTTCAAGGTGGAGATTTCATGTGTCAGGGATGATTTGGCCCTCACCTGTCCACCTCTAATGCTCTAGATGTCCACAAAGTATGTGAACATATCCTCTGATAAAAACAAACAAGTAAATGTATCATGAATGTAACAAGGATTGAGTGGTCGAATTGGTCAGGATGTGTGCGCGTCCGCCTACTGAACTGGTAAAACAAAAAAAACCACCCCATTCTCCTTTGTGTCTCTCAGCACTCATTTGCTTTGTCCTTCTCTCTTTCAATTTCACCCACACAATCTCACAATCGTATACGTACAGCCAAAAATACACACACGCACGCATCCCTTCATCTCTCGCTTTCACACGCACACAATAAACACTTGTCATTGGTCGGCATCACTCGTTTATTCTCGCCCGAGCGAGGGATTTGTTTTTGTTCTTCCTGTCATTCGCCCATTTGACTTGATGGATGGTGGGTGGTGACGCAAAACACCTGCCACACACGCACACACAGATACACACAACCTAAAATGTGCCACAATGCATGCAATCAATGTGCGCAAATATGTTTGAAAGAAGAACACAGCCAATAAACACACAAACAGTGCCTATGAGCAACATCTGAGGTCACAAACTGATGTCCGCATGCAAGTTAAAGTATACAAACAGGCACAAAACGCCATTTCCCAACACTAGCCAAATTGTTAATCAGTTTCTTGCTAATTTTCAAGGTAGTTTTTATTATCTAGTCTTGCGAGGACCAAATTAAGGACAGCGAGCACACATGCAGTCCACACCATTGGGGGCGTACAGACAGATCCCTCTTGCCATGGTTGACTTCCGATGTGGCCTGCAGTGTAAACAACAGTTTATCTCCATAGAGGACAAATGGACAGCAGAAGCACAGAGAACACGAGGAGCGGGGGAGGCTCTGAACCCTGAGGTCGTCCGTGAAAATCCCAAATGAAGAAGAAATGAGGAAAGTGTGAGGACTGCTCTCCTAAACAGTTTCTCATCAAGGAACCTGTGGTTAGAACACAGAGCTAAATCATGAGTGGATACTTAAGTATAAACAAGTAGACAGACATGACTCCAAATGGATGTTCCTCTGGGCCTTCCAGATGTGTAAATAGACAACTTTTCTTTTTAAGCACTAATCTATTTAGCAATGGTCATGGCTGTTTTTGATGGTCATTACTTGTCAAAGATCTTAACTAGGGATGTCACAATGGCTGTTTATTGATGACAACCATAATATTTAAAATATCTAGATAGGTCAATAATGCATGCATCATAATATTGTAATCAAATGTGTGATTTTTTTTTGTTTGCTTTTGTACAATTAATGTAACAGACTTTCTCCATCTTCATGAATTTGCATTTAGAGCTTCATTAATTTGTCAAGAAAGACGACACACCAGTAGCATTCTGTCAGGGCAAGCAAGGCGGGCAGTGCTTGTCCTGCAAAATCTAAAAATGGACAATTAAAATGTCCCACCGTGAAAACATTTTCTTCTCTCGCCAGCATTTTGATGGGCATGTCTGTATCCCATTAACAGTGATGAGCTTGTCAAGCCGAGAGGCCAGCAGCTTCTTTTGGTTCTTTGTGCATCTGGTCCTTGACAGGAAATTGATGGGAGAATAGCAATGTATGCAAGCTGCTACTGGCTCTGTTCTCACTGCTCTGAGATCAGTTATAATCTGTGTATTGTGTGGAAACAGAGTTCGGAATTAGAACGTAAACAAGTCCTCTGCAGCAAGCTACAGCAGGCTGTCAGCATATATAAAATAATTTAAAAACTGGGCAGCCCTAAACTGTATGTTTTACTCTGGTCCAATCCTATTAAACAGTGGAAGTTTTTTACTTTTTTGCTCCCCAGAACAAAAGTCTGCTTGACTTCCTGTAAAAGTCACCATTGGCCACTGCAACACACATTAAAAAATTATATTTATTTTTTTATTTATTTTTTTTAATAATTTTTTATTCCTTTTTTCTATAAAGATCACAATAGTGATGAATTTTGATCACAGTAATTGTAAAAACCTAAAATAGTAAAACATGTGCTTAATGGCTTCAAACAGGAAAGACAATGAGGTACAGCCCAGGCCTGCATGTTTTTTAGGGGGAAAGGTTTGTCCAAGCATTCGGGAAATTTTACATTTCAGTTCATTAGTCTAGAGTAATGCAGGCTATACCGTTGGGAAAACACCAAATCATGCATAACCTTATTCACATGCAGAATTTAATTATCATACAATAAA